>FIZR01027934.1:0-12453 GCA_900060175.1 Ferrisia virgata | reverse complement strand
CTTTTGATTTTTGATTCACGTGTCTATGATGATTCTGAGCAAAGTTATACGCATTTAAAAAAAAAAAGTATCAAAAAGTGATTCTATACACCCCAGATTACGGTACTAAAGAATACGTTTGCTTCAAAAAATTCGGAAAATCCATATCAATGGCTAAGTAATATTTTAAATAAAATTTTACAATTTTTTACTTTCGTTGCTCGCAGAAGAATAACAATTCAACCATTGCATTTCTCCCAACAATCTGTAACAACGGCTGCTGGCTGAAAATCAACAGCTACCAGTTTCACGTACTTTGAAATATTTGCAAATACCTACCAACCTCTACCAACATCTCCAGCAACCCAAAGACACCGCTGTGTGCAGTTCGCATATATAAAGTCGTCTCAACTGAATAAAAAATAATGCAAATAGTCTATTCAGCCAAAAAAAAAAAAAAAAAAAAGTCAAAATGATTAAGACATATATCTGTTATGCATAGCGGCGAATTATCTGTGTATCGAATTAGCAATGTCCAAAGACGTGTCGCGTTGCCTTATCCAATGATATAATAGCGATAGTAGCAAGACACAGACAGAGAAGTGGTACATCAGTTGGTTGGCAAAATAAACAAGGTAAACTCGGCTTTCCTGGCGGGGTTAGCGGTGGTTTTATTTACAACGGCTACCTGCTGGGCGACCAGACACAATATTTCAGAAACGTTATATTACAAATTTAGGATTAATACGTCTTTTAATGTTTAATACGTTGTAAATAAACTATTCGAGTTGACTTTAAATGGTCCATTAAATGGTTTGTACATTGTATGTGCAGTCTACGGCGCTGCATTTATTTCGCTCAGCTTCCAGTAAATTACTGCAGAATGAGAGACAGAGACAGAAAGGGAAGGCGAGAAGCCAGCGTACGCTAAACTAATAAATATGTGGCTAGATTATGACTGCTGCTGCGGGAAATTCTAGCATACGCAGACGTATTTCTCGTTTACTCGCATCGTATTACAACCATAGCTAAGTCTAAAAGTACCAATAGCTTTAGCTAGCTAGCTACCTACCTACCTACTTATGCAATTGCTGATGAAAGAATGAAGCCCTGAGCCGAAAAAGGATACCACTTTCGGTTCGTCTTCAACGCTTGTTTCTAACTGTTCTAACTGCAGATTTTATTACCTACCTATTCGAAAAACTATAGTAGCTGTGGAGGTGAGATGAGATAAGATGAAAATTTTGTTGATCAGAACACGTTGCAACATCAACATTAACAATATGATAATAATTGTAAGAAATGACGAAAATGATGACAACGACAACGTAACGTCGTCGTCGTCGTCGTCGACGACTACTACGAAGAACAGGTTGACCCATAACAGGTGACTGGATCACTATGATATCTAATTTGGAAAAAATTAAATCCTGTTATCGGTACCCGCATAAGACTACATTCGGATCAGTTACTGACCTAGGTACCACTTGACATCTACTTTTTTTCTCGTTGAGAGGTTTTTTCTTCTTTTTTTTTATTTTTAACGGGTATTCCGACAAAACGCTCGGTACATTGGGTAGCTAGAGATTTTCAGGTGGTTGGTTTGGATAACGGGTACGTATTAAGAGATGGTTTTGAAAATATACCGTGCACCAACGGGATCTCCCTGCAACGTTTTGGTGTGCGGGTGATTCCTGTTCAGCTTGTGACGCACGGGCAGGCACCTATATAGGTGTACTTGTTCGTAGTGCTATGGAAGACACGATACGACGTAAGAAAGAGAAGGGCAAAGCTAAGATTTGTGATTTGTTAGTTCGGCTACAGCAGACAATTAGTGTACGTATAGCTATAGAGCTGGTGATGAACGAGTTTAAAGATCAAATTTGTAGACCAGATTTGAAAATAACAGAACATCAATTTTTAGTTTTTTTTTTGGAATACTGCATTATCGTCTGAGGTATGTTTTTTTTTGACTGAAGAGTGTATCGTTTCCAGTAAATCTTCTGTTAAGTCAGCATTGACATCATTGAGCTTAGTCCTCCCTGCCGCCCTCCTAATTCAGATCTGCTGCTAGGAAAACAAAAGAATTAATTGCAAAACCAACCTTCAGAATGATAGAAATACAACTTTTGGAATGTGTAATGACGATTTATTTTCTGAAAATTCTGTATCAGATTCTGAAAGAGCTATACCACCGAACTGGTCAGAGCAATTCAACAAGGATTATCTCCTACGTCCATTACACACGCACAAAAAAAAGACTAGCAACTTCGAACTTCTCACGTCATCTAAAGGTATAACTATAATTTACCCCCAAAATGACCTTTTAAAATTTCATTGATTTTTTAAAACAAAGATACTGGTTTGGTACAATTCTGAAAATAAGCTATTTAGATACGCACTTGGCTCCTATCTCACCTCACATATACTTTTTTTCCAAATTAATTTTATTTCACAAGCGCCACCGTAAAAATTTGAAAATACTCGAAATAGGGAAAGTCAAACAGAGCTATACTGCAAAAATCTACCTTTCTTGCAATTATTTCCATAATCCACCTCATTTGTAGCGTGTAAGAGTGGAAAATCATAGCCGATAAGCAAACTATCTGCAAAAGCCCCTGTCGCACAGTGGTACTGTAAAGTATTTAGCGCGCCAAAAGTCGGAAAAATGAACTACTCAGCCTCAACAAAATGTCACCCCTGTGGTGTTCTACAACCTTGAACGCATCTAGTTTCAAACGTGCCAAAAATCCGCGCGCGCATCTCATTGTTATAATGATGTTTGGAAAGTGGGGGTTGACAACCCAACATTGTTCTCAATCTAGGGATGTTTTTCAAACACATGCTGTTGTAATAAGAAATATGATTATAAAATATCTGTTCATGCAATTTTATAGTATTTTTAACGGTGAATTCAGATTTGTATTAGTTTTCTAATTTTTGAATGATTGCAAGACGAATATTTTGAATTTAAAGACGTACAAAAAAAGTTTCTACCTGTGTCAAGAGTTCTTTTTAGGCCAATTTGTTGCCTATGTTATGCACTTTCTCATATCAGTTTCACTTTTTGCAACAACTTGCACGTTTGCTCAAAATTAGCCATAATTTGATCAAAAAGATGTACGAAAATCTGAAATGTGTTCCTGTGAAACAACAATATTCAAATTTTGAATGCGAAGGATACCAGAAATCAATTATACGGTTTTGTGATATTATTACATATATGGGGATTTTTTTATCAAGTATTTCTGTAATTGTCGAATTTCTGCTCAATTTCAGCATTTTTTTTTTCAAACTAGACTAAACACATGTATTTCAGTACTCATTATATCAATAATATACTTCTTTTCAGGATACACTTCAGTTTTTTTTAGGAATATGTCTAAAACAAACTTTACTGGTTAAAAACCATGTATTTGGATACACAACATGACAATTTATTGAAATTTGAGTTTCTCTTCTCTCCCTAGAATGCACTTCACGTTTTTAAGAAAATGATGTCAAATATGAACTATGTGGGTTAAAAAACATATTTAGACACCCAATACAATAATTTATGGTTATTAGGGAGGAGTGAAACTCGCGGAAGTGATAGACTTTGAGTTGAATGCTCGTCATACAAAATGTTGTGCTCCTAGCTCAAAGGGTAGTGGAACTATGAGTCCTCAAAGTAGTCATTTTTGAAAAAAAAAAAGTTTTTTGTAATTTACACCTCCTAAAATAGTTGAGGACCCCCTAATCACTGAGATAAAAGGGTACGATTTGAGTTTCTGCGTCTACATAGCGCATTTTTGGTTCAATCATGGACCACTTTTGGCCCCCTACCAAAGGGGTTAAAAAGTTACCTATTGCAAAAATCGAAATTTTTGATTAAAAAAAAAAAATACAATTAAGAACCTATAACTTCAAATACGCTTCAAAATTTTTTTTAACTCAAAGAAGCGGATTTAGGTTGAAGTAGATAGATTCTAGTTTTGCATAGCAGTGCAGCCAATCTTATTTATTGATAAAAGTTGAAAATACTGTATTCTGTCTTAAAATTATTTTCCAAGTTGGCAGCACTGTTATGCAAAACTATCTAACTACATATTTCAACCTAAATTCACTTCGCTGAGCTAAGAAAATTTTTCAACTCAAAGTCAACCATCTTTGTGAAGTTGGTCAAAATCCAAGATATGGTTTCTTTTCACTCCATCCAATAATAGTTATAATAATATAAAAACTGGAAATGGGTCTTTGTTGAAGATCGAGATTGTAATTTGGATAGAAATGTAGAAGTTTTTTCAGGACTACATAATGTAGAACAACCAGCATTTCTGCCCTGTTGATGAAATTGCATAGGTGTGTGTATATCTTGCTAAAATATAAATTGTAATTGGTACTATTCAATTTTTGTTTTAAGAAAATGGTTTAAAAAATACGCGATTTTATCCAACTCTGATCAAAAAAACTACATTATCCCAAATTCTTGGCTACATAACAGAAATTCTTACTTCTACAACCCAAAATATGGGGCAGAGTTAAAAAAGGTGAAGCTTAATTTTTATTATTTTTTTTTATTTTACTTTTTTATTGATTGTTAAAATCATTCACTCCGCTCGATATTGACCAAAATCGCTCCGATTTGGTCAATCGGCTCAGTTTGACAGCGAATTAGATATACATGAGTGGAGATAAATCTGGGCCAAAATTCAGTTTTGCCCCCAGAGGACGTGGTGCTGAGGGGTCAACAACACAAAAATTGCCCCCTTTTTAAGCTAATTGATAAGAGAATCAAATGTTGTGTGGAATATCCAAAAATCAATCTCCTAAGTCAATTAGGAGGGGTGATATGGGGCTTTCCCCCTTTTCAACCCTGAACAAAGGAATGTTTCTCCTCTATCACTCCACTAAATTAAGCTAGGAAGTTGAAATTTGGTATGCACATTTAGTTGGGCTTCTAAATGTGCCTTTTGAGGGTCTCAACTTTTCAGCCCCATTTCACCTCTTCACAACCCCTAAAAAGTGGGTTTTTAGTCTTTTTTTCTTATTTTTGAGTTTGTTCCTCGCATAACCCTCCCCCAAACGAGACTAGGAACTTGAAATTAGGTATGTACATTTAGTAGAGGCTCTAGATGTGTCTTTTCGGGGTCTACACTTTTCAGTCCCCTTTCACCCCCTTATAGTCCTAAATATGGGGGTTTTTGGGCGATTTTTCTTATTTTTTGAGTTTGTTCCTCGCATAACTCCCCTCCAAATTGAGCTAGTAACTTGAAATTAGGTATGTATATTTAGTAAAGACTGTAAATGTGCCTTTTGGGGGTTTCGACTTTTTAGCTCCTTTAAACCCTATTTACCCACAGCATTTTTTCAACGCTCATGGTTGTAATATGCCATGAAAACCGGGCTAAAAAAGTATTAATTTTTATTTTAATGATTATTTTGATTGTTTTCAGTGATTTATATGATCCATCTGATGAACATCAATATCATCGCAAAATTAGAAATATTGAAGTCTTTTTTTGTAATTTTTTGTAATTTTTAATCTTAATTATTGTTTTCAGTACTTCTTATCGACTTGAGAAACTGCATTTTAATAAATTGATTAATCTCTGTGTTTTTCATCGGTACTGTTATTTTTATGTTTTACAACCAGTTGATTTTTGTTTATGAAAGAGGAATCAACTAAAACAAATGACTGCAGTTACTATTAGTACCAAATCATAAATCTTGATAGTACTTTGTATTATTTTGCGAGACTGAATGTGGATAAACTGATTATTGCTGTTTTTTGTTCATTTTCCCGAGTCCAATAATTGAAATCTTTAATCACTCAAATAAAGCCAGTAGATTTAGATTGACGTCGTACTTGATATTCTTGTGTGAGGATGACCTTTGGGTAAAATAAGGATGAGCCCCAAATTTGGGGAAGGGGGTGTCAAAAGGTGCAATTCGCATAAATCATACTTGCTCGAACCAACTGATAGAAAACCAAATATTGTGGAACATTCCCAAAAATCATATTCATCCTCTTAAGAATTATTATGAGAGTAGATCTAAGGATATAGTGTACGTGTATATCTCCCTACTTTAAATCATGAAAAATATCGGTTATCTGCATAACAACAGAGTTCAACAAAATTCAAATTAAGCGATAAAGCTGCAATTCAGCATGTATTTATGTATATTATGGTACAAACCATTGATCAAGTTGTGTCTTTCAGAGGTTTTACCTTTTCAGCACCATTGTAATATGTTACAGCACAGTTCTGAAAAAGTAAGGTTTTACACTATTTTTGCTATTTTTTGTAACTGGATTTATTTGGTGTTTCAAACGCGTTTGTGTTGCTAGTTTAAAACAGAGAAAAAGAGCCCATGTGTGTGAGGTACTCGACTACCTCTACATAGACCTACAAAAAATCCACAAGTTGCGTACATCAGATTACAGCAGCATCGACCGTACACATTGTGAAATGTAAAAACATCAAAAGTTGATAGGGAAAAAAGAGAAAAAAAAATCTCAGTTCATAATCTACGAATAAATCATAATATTTGTATAAAAGTGTCGCATTATGCTGGCCGGACACAACGCTATAATTTATAACGTTGATGTTGTTCTTCACCTAATGCGAGATAACCACCGGACGACCATTTCAAGTAAAAAAAATAGCCTAGATGATACACGGGTTCGTCGGGTCCTCGCGTATTTATTACCTTGCCTCGCATCCGCAATGCGCCCAGGCTTTTTTTTCGCCCTTTAGGAGTAAGAAGAAATTTGATATATAAATTAACCTTTTAATTTAAATCATTAATTCTGCTCGCTAATTAACTTAGTACACACAGTCGAGAATAATATTACTGCAATTTTTAACGGCTGCATCACCTTTTTGCTCGGCAAAAAAAAAAAAAAAAAATGTGCAAAAGAAAATAAAAAATCAACGGCGGCGTTAATGGTCCGTAGCTTTTAACTAGGGCTACGACGAAGACGACGATGGTGCGAAATTAATTACACGTGTCGTCCGTTTAATGCGGTTGTATGCGGCCACTAAATCCCAACATATGATCTACTTGTATTCCGCGTATGTGCCCATTAAATAGCCGCCATTTGTGTTGTAAAACTCCACACGAGCCTTTTGCGATAACCGATGATCGGATGATATACGGTGCGATTTTTAATAGACAAATTTTCGTTACAACCAACAACGCAACACTACACGCTTTGGCTTCGTTGATCGTCGATCGATGATACCGAGCTGTTGGTTTTTTTGGGCGGACGGTATCTCGGTCATTGATAAATCGTTGTCGCTTTGTCGATCGCGCAGAGTCGCAGGTCGGGGTTCTTTAAAAGCTTGTAAATTCGCGAAAAAACCATAACGATTAAGACGAAATTTCTCGATAAGACGATCATTCTCGCGTCGACGACCGACTCGCCGCTAGTGGCCGAGAGCTGCCAAATTAGGTATACCTTTTAAATACGTACCTATCCGGTTCCTAATAATGTGCTTCTCTGTTTTTTTTTTTTTTTTTTTTTTTTTTTTTTTTTTTTTTTGTTCGTTTATACTTTTTAAAGATGAACGGTGAAAAATGAGCTCGAAAACGTAATCAGCATTTAGTAGGCGAATACCGTACCATCGATAAAAGTGACAATTTTTTATCATTTTTTCGCCATCTAATCCCGCCCCCCTCTCGTCGTGCCGCCAGTCACATTCCCCTCCTACTGGCCTTCTTCTTTGGCTCTGTATCACGCGTTACGTTACTTTATACGTATCGCAACATCGTCGTCGATGGTGGCGGTTGTGCGCGCTTTCTCATCTCTATTCAGGTATGTAAATTGGTCGCGCGTTCATTTGGCAGAAGAGGATTTTTTTTTTTTTTTTTTGGCTTCTATTTTCTCGTGCTCTACACACACTCGCCGCCGCCACGATCAACCGATCATCAGATGCGGATACCTACTGTTTCTTAATGATACCGTACGACCGTATTAAGTACATATTTAGAATTAAGAAGGTATTTCGACGTCGCGTAGCTTCGTCTTCGTCGTCGTCATCATCATCATCATCATCATCAGTGGTTTCCCTCTTGAAGGTAGCTGTGATAGCGAACCACAGCCGGCTGATGGTTTAGCTATAGGCTACAGGCACGCTACACAGGTCCAACAAAGGCACCATATTGATAAGAAATCATGGTCATATCGAACCAGTGTATGGTCGTCGACTAGAGTCGTAGAGGTAGCGATTTTTTTACTCATTAAAACCGGAGGGGTTTCAGCTCCCTGTATTCCTCGGGTGCTGTTCGGTTTTTAATTAAATTTCGAATATACGAAATTCTTTAATTATACGAAATCGAAATTAATTACCTAGCATTAGGGTATCTGTCGATCGTTAAATAAATTGCGCAAAATTTCAAATTAGATTCTCTCTCTACGTTTGTTTATTATTATCAAGTAGTAGGACTGCGGAATTGCGGCCCCAAATGATCACTGATCAAGAATAACGTCAAAAGGAAGACTCGACTCTATATTAATTAATTAATTAATGATCAAAAATGTTACGAATTTATGGTATTTGGTATTTTTTTTTTCTTTCTTTCTTTCATTCGTATATTAAATTTCTAATCCGTTGCATTAGCGTACCTCTCTACCTTCCCTATCATTTGGAAATATTATTCTCGCATATTCTAGTAGGACACCGATATTCCCTTCATTAAAGTATTTTTCCCATTAAATATTTTGTAAGGTATTCGAATCAACTTGATAATTTGATTGCGGAACAGTCGTCAGGTACTACTAATCGTCTTCTGGATAGGCTAAATGCAATTTGTTCGAAGAACAAGATAAAGAAGAGAAGAGAGAAAAAGTGAAAATTAACTCGATTTTTAAAAAAAAAAAAAAAGCTGTAGCGTTTTACGATTGATTTTTCACGGCCGGAAAGGTCGAAAAACTGGTTTTCCTCTTATCTTATTCCCAACATCTGGGAAACGTTGATTTTTAGACGCAACATTCGATTCTATATATTGATTGGTCTGCGATTGAATATTTTCATTTCAGGTAGTTTCATTATCGTTCGATAACGATCGAAGGTATCGGAATTGGTCCTGATGGAATCCTACCTCATAATAGTGTACTTTTCATAATATTCCCATTAGGCTCAAAAACAAGGTGAAAAACTCGATTGAACGTGTCCTTTTTAAGAGCTGTAAAGAAGAATGTCAGAGGGACTGAAAAGTCGAAAAATTGCACCAAATATACGTTGAAAATGTCGACCTATTTGCGAAATTTTTAAGATGCAACTTAGCGAATAACCAATTTTTTTTTTTTTTAGCTCAAAGTAGAGGAAAATTTTATATCATCCCATCCCCCTCACCCCCTCCTGACGACATCGAAGATGGTAATTTTTGAATCGAAATTTTGAATTGATGATTAACACCTGCAGCAAAGTACTGAAAGCTGGGGTTGTGACTACCGAGCGCCTAACAACGATTCTGGCGACGATGCGTGGGAAAGTTGGTCGTGCACAGGCTTTCTGTCACAGAAAAAAAAAAAACACAAAACGTACCTGCTTTTTTTATAATTTATTTTTTCTACTACTCATTGGATAGAAAGTAATTTAATGTAAAAATCATGATTTCGTGAAGTTTTGCAAAAATTTGTGAAAAATCACTCTTGCAATAAAGAAGCTCGTACACCAGCAAATAGCTCCCACGTGTTATCAGTGAGAAACGTTACACGCTCGGGAAACTTTGAAGGTGGCTTTGTAGTGTGTGTTAATTATCAACTCGAAGGGATGAAATTTTAGGGGTCGTTTTTCTACATGTGAAGGGAGATTTTATCGATATACTGCAATTTTGATTCAACCATCCCCCCCCCCTCTAATAACTACGTAAACCTGATTTTTTTTTGCAACGTTATAGAACTTTTGATTCTTTAAAGATAAACGATTTTCGTGATTTTCGTACGGTTTCCATTCGTTCCTGAATTTTGGACATGAGTGAATTCTCACTCAATTTTCCACCAATTTGAAATTTATAGCCAAATTAGCACGATTTTGGTAAGCGTTGAAATGACTATGGACTAGTCAGGAATGATTATAAGTAAGCTCGTGCGTGGGATTGTTCAAGGGAAGGGTTATAGCTTTAAAATTTGCATAACTAGACGCTTGTAACCCCCTCCCCCCCGCCATAAGCCTTACCAGGGTGAGTCGAATTTGGATTTTTTTTTGGAAATCTACAAACGGCGCGGTGACAGTTGTTGCGGAATGACCTCAAAATTATACGGTATAAATTTAAGCTTTCTAACTTTATTTTTTAAATTTGCAAAACTGACTCAAAGCTAAATAATTTTCAAAAAATCAAAAAATAAATTTCAATTTTTCAAAAAATTGAATTACTACAGATATTTGCACCCAAAATTATCGTTGTTGGTAAATTTTCACCATTACCATTTTTTCAGGGGTTTTTTAAAAAATGTCCCTTATTCAGTTTTTTTTTTACGATTTTCTGAAAAACCATGAAGGAAATTTTTGCTTTAGAAACGACCTCCTGAATTGAATACAAGGGATCGATTTTACACGATTTAGAGCAATATTTCAATTTTTCCTGCCACAAAACACTTACCTTTGTTCATTTAAAGTCAATTTTTATCACTTTTACTCTTTTCAAGGGTTCTGAACAGGTATCACAACACAAAAATGCAGTAAAAATGGAGGGGGAGGGGGGGGGGTCTAAAATATCAAAAATATGTTCGTTTCGATAATTTTTTTAGATATGCGTTTTATTAACCAATTTATTTCAAAACAGGCATCATTTTTAAATACCCCAGAAAAATCGACTATGGAAAGTACAATTGAAATATTGCATTTAATCATGTAGAATTGATGTCCTACATCCATTTCAGTACGGCCTTTTTCAAAAAAAATTTCTTTTGCAGTTTTTCAAAAAATCGTAAAAAAAAAGCAAAAAATGGTATTTTTTTTAAACGCATGAAAAAAAGGTAAATGGTGAGAAGGATCCCCTATGATAAGATAGTGCAATTCGCCATGTTACCGATTGGGATAAAACTCGTTTAAAAAGTCGATTTTGATATGAAACCACCCCAAAAATTATTAACCTGCCCTCCCCCCGCCTCAAATTGAGTATCATGGAACGGTCATGTATGGTAAAATTCAATATTTTTCATCTCCAAGGCACTATGGAAATTGAAATCTTTTTTCGAAGGATTCAAAAGAACTCAAAATGGGAGGGGGAGGGAGATAAAAATTCTACTTAAAAGAAGATGCCGAGTTGGGTGTCGGAATAGAAGTTTTTTCGAAAAAATAACGTTGGTACTGAATTCAGAAGGCTGAAAAACATGCATTTTGATACCCTACTCGAAATTAATTTTTTTCGAAATTGAATTTTGACACCCCTTCCCCTCCCATTATTTTCCCCGGATTTTTGGAAACTGAATTCAGAAGGCTGAGAAATATACATTTCGACACCCTACTCGAAATTTTGCTAAACTTGAATTTTGACCAAACTCCCTCCCCTATCAGAGTATGAAATAATTTTCGAAATTTAACACTTCGAAAAAACCTCAACGACCAAATTTCAGGCTTTCGCCCATTTAAGGTGGAAAATTTTGAAAAAAAAAAAATTGGCGAGGAGCCATAGCTGGAATTATTTTTAAAAGCTTAGTGAAACTCTCAAGTGAAACATACATTTTTTGAGGTGCTCAAAAGAACGGTGCAACATACTCAAAAAAATTAAAAACCGATAAAAAATGGGTTTTTGTCGTTTTTTTTGCCACGTGCCCAAAACACAAAAATGTTCCTTTTCGAATCAATCGATAGAGAATCCAAAGTTGTATATCATATCCGAAAATTAATCTCCTAGGTCAATTAGGAGAGGAGATATGGGGGTTTTCCATTTTTTGATCTTGAAAAAGGGCTGTTACTCCCCTGTCCCCCACTAAATTGAGCTAAGAAGTTGAAATTTGGCATGTAAATTTAGTTGGGGCCATGCGTTTTTCGGGAGTTCCGACGTTTTAGCTCCATTGCGCCCTTCCACTGCCCTAAAAAATGGTTTTTTGGTCGTTTTTTTTCATTTTTTAAGTTTGTTCCTCGCATAACTCCCCTCCAAATTGAACTTGGAAGTTGAAATTAGGTATGTACATTCATTACGGGCCCTAAATGCGGCTTTTTAGGGTCTCAATTTTTCAGCCGCATTTCACTCCGCAATGCTGATTAGAGAATTTTTAGTTCAAAAATGTACATAAGTTGAATGTAAATTATTACCCCCAGAATTTAGATTGCCTTTACTTTTAAACAGATTCCTTGTATCGGCAACTTGCAACTCTACAAATTCGGTTGGTGAAATTGTTAAAAACCACCTCAAAAAATACCTCTACGAAACAGAACATCTCATATCTCTTCTCCAAAACAACCTGAAAATTTTCAACATGGACTTATCTAAGCTTTCCTACGAATACATTAAATATCCTCCTTGGAAACTAATTATCCC
>FIZR01027932.1:0-41906 GCA_900060175.1 Ferrisia virgata | reverse complement strand
GATAAAAAACCAACTAATGGGCTAAAATTCAATATTGAGTATAGCCCCATGAATAATTATAATACTGATTTCTAGATCAATGACAGTATTGCAGCGTGATGTAAAATTTATGGGCAAGAAAGAAATTTGTCTAAAATTGATACAAATGCAAAATGGTCATCTTTCACAGTGATTTGTGTTACTTAAAATTTAAAAAGTAAAAATAGTCTGTTTTAAAAGACATAGTTGAATATATTTTTCTAATCAATTCACATTGCAATAAAAAGGAAAAATATTTTTTGTAATTTAGATTTTGTTTGTTTTCCAAATTTTCAAATGAATAACCATTTCACTTTTATTTAATAAATTTCTGAACCTCCAGTTGCTCACTGACTCGGATGAAGTTCAATATGTTTGTATATTATAGCTAAATAGAATTCAAAACATAGAATCCAACAAGAAACAATTCAATTATCAATTCATCATTATCATAATGTAGCTTAGGTTCTCAGCACGACAGGTAATTGGTAATTTATCAAACTATCATTTTTATTTTTGGAAGAGAATACACGAAGATTGGCAATAAATACAGATGACAGTCTGACAAGGACCATAATGCCATCACCTATGAAAACTGAAACAGGCTCTGAATGGAAATAAGATGCTCAGATAAAGGTAAAAAGTGAATGGTCTTCAGCTCAACTTCAAGAATTGAAAATTTAAATAGATTAATGGATTAATAGAATGATTGGAATGTTGGAAAAAAAGAAATAAAAAAATCAAATACAGGATTCAAAATTTCAAATTTTATCATAAATCGCGACGAGTTTATTAAAGATGAAGAATGTCAAAATGACAATCAAGCAATATTATTAATGAAAAAAAAAAAAAAAATTAAAATTTTAAATCCATAAAAATGATTAAAATTGTAATCTGTACCCATTGACAACCAGTTAACAATTTCTGCGAAAAATTTTTGTAATAGGGTAGTCCTGTACGTTTGAATATTTTAAATAGAAATATTGAATGACGTAATATGGTATCAGTCAATAATATCTATACATCAAAGAAGATACTGGAGATGACTATGAAGAAATAGTGATTTCAAAAGGGTTTTTGTAGATAAACAAAAACTTAAAAATGGAAACACTAATCTATTGGTAGATTGCTCAGGCATTGCAATAATTTTGCAGCACGTTGAACTCTTCACAAGGAACAAGTTGTCGATATTTGATACAACAGACAAGAGTTCAACAGGTTCCCCCTTTATTGAATAATTCCCATTAAACCATATCAAAGCTACCGTCGATGTTGAATTTAGGCAACTTCTCCATCCGATATTCTTTCGTTACTTTATGTGATTGGCAGCTTGACGCAGGGATGGAAGAACAACGAAGAACCGAGAACCCCCCCCCAACAACAAAGTTGAGAGATTGAAGAACAGAGCAAGAACGAGAACAATGAAAGAAATTTTATCACTTCGAAGAACAAGAAAAACCTCGAAAATTCATTTGAAAGAACAAGAATAAGAACGAGAACAACTATTATTCGTTCTATTTTTCATTCTTTTGAATTTAAGCAGATTTTCGAGATCCTGCTCCCCCTTTCTCATCAACTTTTTCATAAATTTCACGATTTTGAGTCAAATTTCCCAAAATTTTGGAGGTCGCTTTGACGAACAAAAACCAACAAGAAGCAGAACGGCGAATCAAACAAAACTAAATAAAGAACAAGCACAGAAAACGAGAACCAAAATTTACTCATTCTTCCATTCGTCGCTTGGCGCAGTTAATTTTGGTTTCACAAGTCATTCGTTGAGCCAAATCTGATAGGTACATAAAAGTGAAGATATATTATCCTTTCTTTTTTTTTTTTCAACTACAATTAGAATCCTACATGAAAATTCATTGGGAACTAATGAACGTATTTCAAAAATTCAAGAACATAAACCAATCTTCTTTCATAATCAAAGTGTTACCATACTCGTATTTCCGACTTCGACAAGATTTCTGAGTTTTCAAAGATTTATAGGCAAATTTTTGGATAGCATACCTCAGTAAGAGTCAAAATCATTATTTAATTTCATTTCGTACATGTACCTATTATAATAGTTGATACATGAGGCTGCTTCTGATTTTGCTCCAATAACTGCAATCATCTTACCACTGATTTTAGACCAAAAAATAACAATACCTCGAATAAACAAAAACACTCTTATCGTGACATTACATATTACGATTTTGACACACCTACGACATTTTACTTCCATGACAAATACTGATGCTGATAACAACAAATGACTAAAAAATAAAATAAACAAAGGAAAAACGCAAACGTTTTCCTCGAATGAATTCAAACACTGGTCACAGTTTTCCTCAAAAATAAACAAAAACATTACACAATTCCTCGATCAATATTCTTTCATACACCTGCATTAACATATCGCCATCAGTAAATAATATATTCTGATCTTGGATATTTCATCGCAACAACCAATACATAGCTCTGGACCCACCTATCAGTAGTGTTAAAAATATCTCAAACATTACCATTTACGTTTGACTACGATGACGATCGGTTCAACACCGGTTCAATGAAGATTCGCGTTTATTTACTCGTTAATTACCACTTCGCAGGCTTAGGTAATTTTAACATTTGTATGCTAATTATCGTAATTCAACGCACAAGCTTATAAATAAAGAGTTGTACACTAGATTCAAGCAATGGCCATACAAACGTGTTTTTTTTTTCTATCACACGCAACAAGAGGGAAAAAATCGACACGTTAAAAAACCAATAACACGTGCGTATACATCCAAGTGTGTACCAAAATGTAGACACAATATAAGCAAGAATGTAGACAGCACAGATACACTTCATTAGAATGTACAACTAGCGTTTAGTTTTTGGCGCACGCACATCTTCAGGCAATTTCCAGCCGAATACTAAATTAGAAGCACCATCTTACTTAGTATAATTATAATGAATTAATTCTAAAATTAATTCAAACGCTGATAATAAATCGGTGAAATCGACCGCTATAAATCAAAATTGTCTAACCATGTACATTGAGCTGGTTGTGGTTTAGCGTGTGATTATCATATACCTACGACGAAATAATGTTCTTCAACTCCTTGAAAATACCATGTCAACTAGCTCGATGCTGGTTTATAAATAGAAACATTCGTATTTCGTGTATCAAACTCGTTATTCGTATCGATAATACCTACAATCAGAAATAAGGTTTTTGATATTAAAAAAAAAATAAAAAATGTAAAATAAAAAATCATTATAAATTCGAATCACATTTCAACAGGAAACTTCGTGAATGTTTGATGAGTAAAAGTATATACGCGACTTCGATGATAAACTCAGCTATGACGTAAAAGTTGACTAGTTCCAATGATCTAACGATCACCTCATCTCATACAGTTTGTCCTCGCGCCTTGTAAACGTATAGCAACGAAATCCAAATCTCATTTATCATCAATAACCAAAAAAAATCTCTAATACAAGCCATAAATGGGCAGTGATAGTTACACCATGTTACAGTTTGTTTACTCTCGTTCGTATACGTAGCCAGTTATAGGACTCGGCATTCAACACGAGGATAAACAAAATATAATACGCGTTTTAGTACACACCACCAAGCAATAGCAAGCAAGTTATATCTACGTAGTTCGAAAATCGCAAATAATCAACGTTGTTTCGCAAAAAAAATTGTTTGATAAATGCGTCGAATTTTTATATTCTGCAATTAGCCCATTGTACGCGACATCGACACTACGTTAGACGACGTGATGCGGATAATTCTGTAGCAAAATTATGCTATTTTTTTCGCTTTATTTGCGACGAAGTAGAAATTCCAGTTTCTGGCATCGTTACAACACCTCTTTGGTGTACGTACATACGTAAATAGTGTACGCAGATACGCACACATGGCGCGATGATGATGGCGCATCGTTTACGTTCGGTGGCTAAAAAAAGAAGAGGAAAAATTTAGTTAGGTTTAACGACTCGTAAGCAAATAAGTAATGGTAAAAAAATTGGAACCTTTTGATAACGTCATCGGTTGCCTATAATCGAAGGTCTTCTTCCTGTTCCTTTACCTCTCAGCTAATTCACGTGCGCGGCGCTACGAGATCCCTGATAATCGCCAGTTCCTACACACAGATACGTACCCCTCTCAGCTTCATTCGTCGAGTTTGGAGGAATACCGCCGCCACCACCACCGCAGGTACCTTACCAAGCAGAAAGCAGAAAACGTATATTACTCAAGATAAACAACTCGTTAGCAAGTTCGCACTTCGCACTTATATGAGACAAGTACACACCGCGATCCCCTCCACGACGACATTCTAAATATGTTCAAAACTGCTATTAAATTGATAACTGCATGTAAGTTATCCGAGGCGAGTATTTAAAACGTTTTTATTATTTTTAATTTTCAGTTCAATGACAGATTCGGTGTATTTCACGTTCTCTTCGTCTATCGTTTCATATATACATATGATTCCAATTCGTAAAACTTAAATTCTTTATAATATATATACCGATTCGAAACCCAACCATTCGAACGTCTCAATCGTTAGTGCGGCATTAACGTGCACGCCGTGTACAATTGTCTACGCGCGCGTATTCCTCGACAGATCTCAAAACGACGTCTGCAAGTCTCTTGGCCGCACACGCTGTTTAAAAATAACGAATTTATCATTCGTCGAATCGTAAAGTCGCGTGCAGTTCTCTCCTCATCGTATCTTCGGTGCATCGTGTACGCCTGATTTGTGCGCTTGTGCATGTGCAGTTGATTTTTTTTTCACTCTGTTTCACAATATGATATTACTGATCAATGGTTCGTTGATTTTTTTTTTTGTTTCTTTAAATTATTTTTACAAGTATTAAGTAATAATATTAGTGTACGTATTATCACGACGAACGAAAGCGAATCGATGAACTTTACGTGATTTGTGATTCATTCGCGTATACGTACAGTATAGGTAGTTGCTTGCTGATCCAAGGTATTGAAAACAAGATTCCAAAGGGCACCACGTTGATTTTCCTCATTCCTTGTACAAGGATCTCATATCGTAGCTATGCTAACTGCCATTTATACAACGGATACGTATGTCAAGATCGAGCAAACAAATATGTACCAACGAAAATGTGAAATTGTTTAAGCATGTTTCGAATAGTTTGATATCTTAACGTAAAATAGGTTCCATCGATGAGGTCTGTTTCACGTTGAATTCGTTATTCGTTAGCTTCAGCAGTCGAAGGTTACGGTTCTCGATTAAGTCACATTTTGAGATAAAATCTACGCAAAATAGAAAAAAATTCGTCATTAGAATAATATTATATACTAATTTTCAATATCAATTATGTAGATATACTTCGCGTTCATTTATTGGCTACATAGATTACGTATTCAAATTGTAGGTACTCGAGCTTCATTTAAATCAATTTCTTCAGTTTCGTTATCTGTACTCTGCGATCTGTTGGAATGAAATGTGCATAAAATTATTTAAAAATTTCAATAAAAAATTTAAATGAAAGAGCTGGATCGATCCAGTTCCAATTCTATAGGTAGTTGGAACACTAAATTAGCTGTGTATTTATCGAATGCTTTGAAACGATTCGAACATTCATCTTCGGTTTTCGGGCACCATTTAAATCGAATTACCTCCATCGTGCTTTCTTCTGCTTCATTTTATCATTTGAATAGATGAACCGGGTAACTTAGATTTAAATTTGAATCGATGATGCTTACTCGTGGCTACAGAGAAAAATGATATTTTTACGCAAGAGTGAAAATGTTGATAAAAAAAACACCCACGAAGACGGGTAATTTCAATTGACCGCGTGTTTCTGTTATTTTTTCTTCTTCATCGACGAGCTAAACTACCCGAGTCATAAATGCTCTCGTTTTTACCGCTTCTTTCACCGGTATATCCAGTTCTTCATTCTACGAAGTAACATTTTGCACAACGTGGTCAATGGTCATTCATCGCGGCGAACTTTTAATTCATGGAAATCAGCGCAATTAACCGTAGCTAGTTTTTAAACCGTCACTCGTCGTTCGTCGTTCAGTGATTCATGGGGAATATACGATAAAACGTGACTTTTGAAATTAATAGTTGGAAATTTATATCGAATACCTACTGCTGTACGTATATACGATTCATACCCATGTCTTGAATGTGGCGCCGCGAGCTAAGTGCTCGTTCGTCATTTGAATAGCTCCACTTCGATGGAAAATTTTTAAAGTGCTAATGACGATTCTTTGCACTTTTCATTCATTAAATCAATAATTATAAAATTCATATGATTTATTTCGAAAATCGACGGAAAATTTTGAAAATGTAACCATCTAACAAGGTTAGTAGTCAATTCATTCATTCATGTGCGGCGTGTAAAAATATGCACCATTTGATCGGCTAGATAATTACTTTAATCGATTCGAATATTTATAGTTATAACCTTGATAAAAATGTTAACAACACAAATAACCAAAAATTTGAGAAAATTTCGGCAATAAGCCGGATCGCGTCACTTGAATAACGAGATAGAAATATGATGATTCCTTCGAGCTCCAAAATGATGAAACGTCCGCCAAATCGAGAGAACGAAACAGGAAATTTCTTAATTTTTATCGTTTGGTTGATTTTATTCTTCATTGAAACGGAATAAAGTAAAATAATAAATCTTCGAATATTTATTGTTAATCGTAAACAAAACAAATGACGTAGTTGGAAATAAACCTCAGTGAAGATCGTCCATTCTCTTCCTTACCTTAGGGTGATAACATGTATACTCACTTCAAAGACTTGAATAAGTTTATTTTACCAATGTTAATTGGGATTAATTTTGGGATTAACGATTATGAGTTTTTTTTATTCGAATAAAATTAAAAAATATTACTTACGTAGGTGTTTACTGGTATTTTAATTCAAACACACGTCCGTTCAATTTACATTCAATCCTGATTATCACTTATCAGGACAAAAATGTAAACAATACCGCTACGAACCAATTAGATTAAGGGAAATCTGATCGATATTAGATTTCTAGCAATTTGATTGGTTCATAATAATTATGTTTGTAGCGATGATTGGAGCCTGATGGCTCAATTTTTAATTTTAAAATTTAAATTAAACGCAAATGTTCCTAATTTAACTTATATATATTTTTAACGATCTCACGACAAATCTTCCAAAAATAACAATAATTCTTTCTTTGAAAGATTATTCTTATAGCTCGACTCAATTCTGACAAATTTCAATAGTTTACTTCTTATCACAATGAAACTATCTTCCAACAAAGGATGAAAAAAAAAACAACGCAGTAGGATTTCAATGTCTCAATACTGTTATTAGTTGTATAATTTTAATCTCATTAAGAATAATGAGAAAATGAAAGTACTTCTCCAAACTTCGGATTAGGCACCTCTGATGAAGAAATCGTACCTAGTTTAAAGTATTGGAACGCCATTTTCGAACACACCACAACACAAATCAGCTAGACCACCTTCGAAAAGCCCCTACAGAAACGAAACGGAAATTTTTGGAATATTTTTTGAAAACTCATCAACTTGAAACTGTTATTGAATTGCGAACATTAAAAGTACATAAAAGTACTCGAGAATATCATAATGTTCCGTTCCCTTTGGTAAATTTCTTATCAATAGCAATTCAACAACAATTACTTAATTGAGTCTACTCAACGAATCAATAAATTAAAGTAAATTTGTTCGAAATTGCGTAAATCATATCTCAAAATTAGAATTCGAAGAAGACAAAAATGGAATATCGAAAAGCAAAAGTGCAAACGCTATAAATTGAAACAACGAGATAAGGAAACCGCATATACGATACTCATTGATCGCAGGAAAAATACCACGAAATTAAAAAAATGACTGGTAAATTTACTTAATTACTTATCTATAGGAAAAAAAAAACTTGTTATTATCTGATTCATACGACAAAATAGGTACACTGTACCGAGCATGTTCGAGTAATTAAAATTTCGTACGATAAAGATCGATTACTATACATTTTTAGCTACTACATAATTACGATTTCATAGAAGGAAAAAATACATGTAGTAGAATATCGACACGAGTTTTTTTTTTTTTTTTGATACGGGTATGTGAAAAGTTTACGAAACCCTGTTAAAATTGATTGAAAATTACGCTGAGACACAATTCACGCGTAACTTTTTCATTTGGAAAATTAAACGAGGACGTTTCGATTATTAATTGCGACCAAATGGAACAAACATAGAAATCTATTTAAATGTTAAATGTCTATTTTAATAAACGCCCAAACAGATTTTATTTTTTTATTTTTACACTCTTCCATTATTCCACCACTTGATTAGTATACATAGTAATATCGAATATCGAGTATATATTTCCCTCGGATGATTCAGTTTTACCATCACTATCGTTTTGTGTACACTGATAACGCATTAGTAGGATATTTTCGACGACGATTAGCCAGCTAATTTGTATAATTTCACGTTTCCTACCCGTCGTGATTAATATGACCGGCGCCGAAGGTTCTTAGGATTCTCGTATTCGTGATTTATCTTTACATTCCGCGGTCGTTTACAATGAACGAAAAAAAAATATCATTGAACTTTAGTTCATTCGTCGTTTTGTCTAAGTTCAAAACGTTGATCACCATTATTCCTCAAAGTTTACAATATTTTATTACATTTTATAAGTTACACACGATAATGTTTGTAAAGCTTTAAAATACTTTACTCGGGGTTCTTCGTGCCATTATAACGCTGACACTAATTAAGATAATACTAAGACCCGTGTAGATTATCATTTGAATTGGACATTATCGTATACACATTATGTAGTGACTAGATATTTTGTTAAATTGTTATTCAAACGAAATCAAAAGTAAACATTTTCAAGTGGTGGCTGTGAGGCCGTTACATATTCTTACGTGCCTATTTCACTTCCTACTATTTCCTTTTATTGTACTCGTGATTTCACGCTGGAGGCATTTTGGCTACTATGTTGCCTTCGATTATTGTTAATGCTTCCTATACTAACACATAGCACAACGTGGAGTATTAAGTACTTCGATACTACTGTGTCAATAAGAATAGAGTACAGATTCATTGAATATCGATAGCGACCTTGAATATCGCTCTAATTGAATCTCAGATAGAATGCTACTTTGTTTCTATTTTAACGATTGTTTTCTATGCGAACTAAATAGAGTAGTAAGATTGATTTAAATACGAATTCAACATCGCAATACCACCATATATTTGAACCTTGGGTGATAATCGTCGTTCATCGGTTTCATCTGTTCAACTTGTTCAAAAATTATATAACTATGGTAGATAATCAGTAGATTGAAAAATCTGAAGTTGAATTCAGTTTATCCCACTACGATGATGTTCATTCCAATGGCAATCTGTAAACAAAAAAAAAAATCAATATAAGCTTGTAAAATATGCAAACGGATAAACATATTTATATCATTTGATCATTACCTGAAATCTTATTTGAAAAGTGCAAGTTGAACGAGAAAACTGGATGTACGACGATCATAACCAAGTATTCGCCAAGATGTCGAGAAAATATCTCAATTTACATTTTCAACACCATCTCAGGTGTTACTATTTGCCTTTGCCAAACTCGCACATTAATTATTGGTTCCACCAAATACTTACTTACCTATAAAATTAAAGATAAGTGTGAAAATAAATAAGTTTTCAAACAAACATGAAAATACAACAACATTATTTGTTATTTAACACGACGTTTACGTAGATGAAACCAAAACGATAATTTGTAATAATTGGTAAAATTTCCGTTATTATTGTTGCAGACCTAAGTAATTAGAAAACGAAAATGAGATTTGTTTGGAACTGCGGACTAGACTTATCACTAAAAAGTGTGGAATTTTTCCAATGGGAAGATATTCATTAAATGGAGACCAGTGAATTACCATCGTATACGATATTCGGCGCTGATGATACGGATTTGGATGTAACCCAAGTACCAATAACGTCTCAGCCTAAATACTCATCCGGAGATGATCCTTTGCTCACTGACGTATGGATCGGACTAATATTAATATTGATGGTGTTCGTATGCATCGGATACATTTGTACCTGTTTGTTGTATCATAAATTCCGCAGATGGAAACAAGAAGGTAATTTGGAATCAATTCGCGTATATTTACCTAACGTTGTTTTTCCCAAACTGGTCGTCCCAGGTAGTTCGGTATTGGAAAATTGTCGACCCTGGACATTGACATTAGATAATACGTACTTCGTTGAATTCTAATGTAATTTTATTGAAAATGTGTTTATCTTGATGTTGAAAATTCATCACCGGGATGAATATATCAACACAGAACAGTGCACATATCTGTTATGTACATAACATGAAACATCCGATTCTACACATTTGTTTTTCAACCGATGGCGATAAATGACATAGACACATACTTTTCGACGAAATTTCACATAATTAAATCACAATTTCTCGAATACTCAATTTAAAAATCAATTTTTCTGGGAAAACAAACACCACTCCGACATCTTTATCTACTTTTGGTACTTTTTTCATCAACTTCGATCCATGTTCGATCTTGAAGAAGACAACATAATAGAGACATTTGCAAACAAATATGGCGGAAATTTATAAGGGAGGGGAAATGGAATTGAGTAAACTACGTCTTTTTTTTTTTTTTTTTTTTATATGTTATTATTGATCGCACGTAATACGACGAAATAATCATTTGAATTTGTCATTTCCTCAGTAAGCTGTACTCTTTCCTGTGAACGTGAATAAAAATGCGATCACTTTCAATCAACCTTGAAAAAAAAAAGATACGTACTTACTGGATGGAAACGATAATTATTGAAATTTAAATCCAATTACGTATGTACATGCTCAGTTTTTATAAATATTTCAAGAATCGTCACCTAATAGCCGATTAACTATCCCATAAGTTAAATCATGTACATATGTATATTAAGATAACCATATATGGAGGTATACCCATTAATCGTTACTTGCTATAGTCGCCTAGTTAACAAATGAGAAGCAAACAGGTAACCTCCTGCTGATAAAACACATTTCAATTTCCTTATATTCGATACAACAAGTTAAAAATACCGACAAAGAAGAACACGCATTACTTCGTAATAGTACTATTTACCTATTCAGTCGTTTAGAAACAATATGCTTAGTATGGAACCTTTGTTTTTGATTACAGTTTTACAAGCTCAACGAGTAATGAACAACAGAGCACCTTTTGGCGAAGAATATACTTACGAAGAATCATTACCAAGTTACACTATCGTTACCGGATTACCATCTTATGATCAAGCAATGGAACAGTTTCGTAAAATTAGAACAATGAGAAGGGTATCTTCACCGAAACTTGGTCCCGATGATGATCGAATACCGAAATTGACATTTGCTCGGCTATCGTTAGGAGATATATTTCAGTTTTATAAAAATGATAAAACTTTACCGGCCTGAATTGTAAATAGTATCTAGCAAGCTAGCTTTTTTTGTACCTACGTTTTATTTCTTAAGATTTATGTACCTGTGTATGAATAAATTTTATTTTTAATCGTGTTTTTGTAACGAAGCGTTTTTTTAATTTCCTTATCTATCGCAGGTAAAATAATTCGATGTGTGTGTGTGTGTGTGTGTGTGTGTGTATGTGATTTTCGACTGTAATCAATATTACATGGATTTAGATTACAAGTATCGTCGTTAACGGTTCACAACTTGATACCGTGTATATCGTATTGTACATAGTGTTGATGCTCAATACTTATGGAATTATTAAAATCTGATATGATGTACTGCAATGTCATTCGTAAATTTGCGGATGATTCAAAGGAAATTCATTACATTATAAATACATGATGATTATTTCACCGAGAGGATATGTAACATGTGTATCCTTGTTATCAGATGAAAATATAGATGTAATTATTCGCTTGATTTGATTCAAATACAAAATAACTACAAATTTATATCTATGCAGCCTTCTCGCTATCAAGATAGACCATTTGATGATGTTTTTGCGCAATTAATCACTTCAACTGACGCAAAATGTTATTAATACGGTAATGAATTCATAATGCCCCATTTTATGTGAAAACAAATATGTATACTACAGCTGATCATTTAAACAATGCTTAAGCCTATAAATATTAGGTATAATTTATTTAATCGTTTAATGATTGCACGGAGTGCCATGTACCACCGATTACACGATATACATTCCCCCAAAAATATAATTTATTAAACTAAATGTTTCATTGAAATGAATACGTTGAACTCATTTAGTATGAGTAATTTACCTAGGTACTTGCCTAAACCATAATGAAAAAATATCAACTCTGAGAGTATGTAGTTTTACTCGCTAAAAACTGAAATAATCGATGTAAAACTTTAAATAAACTTTAAAAAATAAAATAAAATAATTTATTCATAATTATTATTTGTTACACATCATTAAAAAAAAAAAAAAAAAAAAAAAAATGTTCATGACAGAAATACGGTAGTCGAGGATTTTCGTTAATCTTCGACAATTTTCGTTAGTAATGATTCTATTTTCCAATCGTAACAAAATTGACACGAGAAGATTAATAATTATTAATTATTTTTGATTAGGGAAAATCACTCTGATGCATTAGCAAAATATGTAAATAGTCTATTTTACTTTTCGTTGACAAAAGCAGTACTAAAAATGAAAATAATCCAATTATTTACTGTTCGCATTGAAATAAATTCTGTCTCAGAAATTCAGCTTCATGATAGATTGAAATTATCGAATTCGAAATTACTCAGAACATTACTTTCACAAAACTTATACCATATTCAGAGAAAACATTATGTTACTTTTTTTCATAGGCGAAGTGAATTTCTGAGAATTTTGCATATCATTTCTTTTCGATAGATTATTTATTCCAAGTTTGAAGGTAATGTTTTATTGTAAGTTTTCATTATACTTACTAACGCCATACGAAGGTTCTTTATTGAAATGTTTATAAGTAAGCAGTTGAAATAACATGCAAAACTAGTGAGAAACATATATTTTCAGAAACTATTACTTATAGTTATGTAAAACAACAAAATAATAAGTTTATTCACTTAAAAATAATAATACAAAATAAATACAACAAGAAATAGGTGAAAATTCACAACAAACATGCGGATTTATTTTGTATGCATGATAAATAACAAATAACAACCTTGCGATTTATACATAACACGTTCTATCGATCTTTTCTTAATAATTCGACTACAAATTGAGGGGGAAATAAAGACTATAAGTAAAAAAAAAAGAAAATTTCACTAAGTAGGTAAATCGTTCGAAAAAGGGGAATAATTATAACATAATTTGAAAGGGACAATGACGTATATTAGTTTCAGTAATCGGTTAATGATTTTCCCAATTTTATTACAAATAAAAATATTTCAACTGAAAATAAGAAAATTAGGTATAACGAAAATAAGTAACAAGAAGAAATAATACCATATAAACAAATACACTAACGTTGGGTGCAATTAGTGAACGAATACAACTAATACAATAAAATAAAGCTTTTTTTTTTTTATTTTATAAATTCATATAACAGTTAGCAAATTTATCACTTTTGATAAGGAACAAAATGTGTAATACTTTATGTCGAGTTTCATTGTTCGAAATCAAATTTTCTGACGCGGACCCGTTGCTTATAATGATACTCTTTCAAAAAGTTCTTTAACGTTTTGGGCAACTTAAGATGATTTATTTTATCGTACGTTAGTCGACTGCAGATAACACCACGGCAAAGATGTTGAAGCGAAAATGGGAAATTTCTATGAAGCGGTATCGTGAGCATTGGTTCGAAAAACATACAAGATGTGGGATCCTTGTAATGGGCAATTAGGCCACACACGGTGGGCGATGAAAACACACCAGGATCGTGCGAATCGAAGCTAAATCTATGATTCCATTGTTCGATACGAGCGTGCAGAGAACGTTCGTATTTACGAAAACTGACCGAGAAAAGATACTCTTCTTGAGCAGAGTCGCGCAATAAATAGGTACCTTCGGGTTTGTTATCTAATAATCGTTCAGCCTCGTAGCGATCCATTTTACCCCAATAAAAAGACGAAGAAATGATTTGCAATAAATCTGGCACTAAACAGTGCATATAATCAACCTGCGTATGGACCGATTTGGATACATCGATTTGCGATAGAGCAGATAACGATAAGGCCGATTGAAACATCTCTGTTAATTTATCGAAATTGACATTCGAAGTGCACACTAATTCGATAGCGTGTTTAGGACTGAAACCAGGAGGCGGATCGACACCTTCGGCGATCTCTCGAGCTCTTTCCAAACGTGCCCGTTCGTCGCAATCTTCAATCGGATAATTTTCCGGATTGAATTTAGCTAAATCGATGACAGGTTCGGCATTCTGAGCAGAAGCCGCGTCATCTTTATGAGACCCATCGTCTTCGGATTTTTTCAATTGTTCGAGATGCTGCTTTGGTATGAATATTGGTAATCCTGAGGGTAAATCTTCGCCATTCAATGGAGCGCTTTCGGTGCGACGATATCCGGTACAGACGCAATCGGTTTCTTGACTTTTGCCCGGGATATCGGGCTCCGAATAAGTACTATTGGAACTACCGCTTTTTAATCGAGGGCAGTTGAATTTCAATACCCAATGACTTTTCTTCTTTTTGCTTACTGTACCGTCCTGATTACTGTGCTTTTTACGAGATGATTTCTTTTCCGTTTCTGCAGACTGGGCCGATTCGAGTTCACAAAATTGAACAGATTTACCTTTTTCACATTTAATACTAGGTTTTGTTGCAGTGTTGGTGTTGGCAGATTCATTGGTATTGGTATCGTTTAGTTGTTCGCAGCTAATATAGATATTTTCAAAATGCTGATTGTGAGTTTCGGAATTGGTGTCGTCGGAACTGGCTTTATCTACGGTAGCATCGGTGTCTGTTTCTTTGCTAATCAAGGTTACCTTATTATCGTCCATTCTAATGTCTTTCTGTTTTAACATCAGCTTTAGTGTACTAAGTCTTTGACCCATTATATCATAGCTAGCCGATTGGGCTTCGTCGACGGTGTATTGCCAAAGTTGTTCATTTTACGGGAACACTTCATAAGCAAATAGTCGACGATTTCAGCAAAAATTACACGAATATCCGTACTGTTGAGTATTTTTATCACAGAATGTAGACGTAACACATACCATTTACTATACACTTTCACAAACGAACACCCACAATAAAATACGACACGACTGCAAGTTACTCATGTTTGAATACAAGTGATGTTTTCATGTTAACGTTAGTAATAACAGCTCGAATTTGCGATGGTTAAATGAACTATATTAATTAAAAATTCTCATCTCGATTATGAATCATGATGATTGAATAATACGAGCGATATAGTAATAGGAAATGGACAAAGATAAAAGAAATAGGCCTTCTTTTTTGTTGCACTTTCATTTTTGCGATATTATTTCGATTCACGAGAGATTCGAATTTTAATGCGGAGCCATTTTGCAAAAAGAATCGTTTTCGTGATCCAAATCGTACGTTTATAATAGTTTTTTTTAATATTTTTGTGAAACATAGATTTATAATGTTGATATTTTTTAAATAAAGATAGAAATAATATCGAAATATTTAAAGTGATATTAATTTAAGGCAAATTTTAACGTGGTAAATGGAATAATTACTTTCAAGTTTTCAAGTGGCAGTATATTCGAAAACGACAATTCGTCGAAAAGTTTATTTATTTACATTATTTTTTCTTATCGGAAAAAAGATAAGATTATCCTACTCGAATATTTGCAAAAAAATATTATAAATCGAATAGTAAATTTTTATATTATTTGTACCAAAATTTTTATTTATTATTGTTTGATGAATTAATTATTTAATGTATTTCCTTTTCACATTCCCCGCAGTTCTATTTCTCTTTGTGTTCATATTTTGTGAATATTTCATCTACTACATCGTTTTATACCAAGTAATTACTCAATTACTGAATATCTATGTAACAAACACTTCAACCTACACTCGAATTGTAATCTTTTTGCGCAGTGTTCGTGGCCAGTTTTAAAAAAACCCCTTGAAAATAGTACCTTAATTAAGATATCAGATAAAGATGTCTTGCGGGTAGCTCTCATAGCTGATATTCATTTACTCGGTACTAGAAAAGGACATTGGTTCGATAAACTTCGTAGGTAAGAATTTTCTACGCTGAAAAAATGATAGCTAAGGAGTTGTGAATACTTTATACTTCTTTTTTAGGGAATGGCAAATGTACAGGTCCTTCCAGACATTGCTGGACTTGCACGAGCCGGAAGTTGTTTTCATATTAGGTTAGTCTATCGAGTTGGCTGCCATTCATAGTTCCAATTATTGTATGCTTTAAAGTTTTTCATTTTTTCTAGGTGATGTTTTGGACGAAGGTAGCTTCAGTCCCGATGAAGTATATTCTACTTATGTTAAACGATTTTTTCAACTGTTCCATACCAATAATCGAACCGAACTGTATGTTGTGGCTGGCAACCACGATATTGGCTTTCATTACGCGTAAGTTGAGAACTTTCATACACGACGAAAAACCTATACTTGTTTCATCATAAATAAACTTTCCACAGAATGCATCCGTATTTGGAGCACAGATTCAGTACAACTTTCAAATCACCATCTGTCCAGTTACTGACGAAAAAAAATATCCATTTTGTTCTCATCAATAGTATGGCTTTGGAAAAAGATGGCTGTCACATTTGTAATAAGGCTGAAGCACAAGTTAAATACATCGGAAGTAATAATAAACTTTTACTTTGATATAATGGCAAAAAAAATTCACCAATAAATCGTTGATTTTGATGGGGAAAAAAAGGTAGATTCAAGTGCACAAATGGTACCGGAAAATGTTACCAAGGAATGCAGCTCAAAAGTTACTCTCGACCTATTTTACTTCAAGTGAGATTTTTCTAACCATATTATTTTTACTCGTATTACCAGAAGTTTGTCAATTTACATATCTGCTTCGTTCATAGCATTTCCCACTTTACCGCGAGAGCGATGCCAATTGCAATGAAACTGATGAAGCACCGTATCACGAGAAAACAACCAAATTCAAAGAAAAATGGGATTGTTTATCGAAAGAAGCTACAGAATTCGTAAGTTTTTCCATATTTCTATCAATTTAGTTGTTCTTCAGTGTTAATTTTATTTCGTTGTTTGAAGGTTTTGAATATTCTTTACCCCAGAGTAGTTTTCAGCGGTCATACACACCACGGATGTCACACTATTCATGCAAAAGATATCCACGAATATACCATTCCGTCTTTCAACTGGAGAAATAAGCCTAATCCTAGCTTTTCTATGGTAATTTCGTAGTCCTTATTAAAATTATTTTAAAGAAAAAAAAATAATAATTTTACAAATATTTCAGGCGCTATTCACTCCAGACCAGTATGCTATTTCTAAATGTCATATGCCCAACGAATATTTCGTCATAGGGTTGTATATAATTACTGTGATATTTAACGTCTTATTCTTTTACTACACACCGAAAATTTACGCTAGGAAATTGGAAACTAAAGTCAAGAAACAGAAATGAATGCATTTTATTTATACCTTTTTTATTGTTCATCTAGTCTTTTATTTAAACTGTTGGTTTACTTTTTTACGTTGAAATTTGATATAACTACAAACTATGGTACTAAATATTTCACCATATAGAAATTCACTTTTTCAATTGATTAAATTATTAAGCTTTAGACTTTCGTTCACTTTGTTTTCGATCGAATAAAATTTTTCTTACAGTTTCGTATAATAATTTTTCTTCCTTCTCGTATACGTGGTACTAATTATACTCAAAAATCTGATAAATGAAAAGGTAATACAGACTTTCTAGGTACTGTGAAGCATGTATTTCAGTATTCCCAAACTTCTTTAAAATCCATGCATTTTTTTCTCCTGTTGATGGGAGGAACAAGGAGGAGGGTGCAAAGTTTGTTTTTTTGGCGATTACCTTCCAAATAACGCACTTATGAAAAAAATGTTAAAGCAAAAGTTAAAAGGCATAGATTTTCTACCCAAGAGATAGAGGGCGGGAACTAGAGCGTTCAGAAAAAAATAATTTTTGAAAATTTCCAATTGACACAAATTTTATTATTATAAAAAATCTGCTTTATTCAATTTTAGTAGCATTTTTCTGGCACAGTACTTCCCACTATTGAGTAAAATACGAAAAATATTGGACCTCCCTTTTTCTCGATTTGAGATGGAGGGAGGGGGGGGGAGGCTTCCCTTCAAAAATTTGCAACTTTCTCAAGAGATAAGTCCGTTATGCTAGAAAATTCGAAAAATTGACTCATTTGCAGGTGGTTATGGGGCGCAATTGTGGCGAAAAGAAAAAATGTGACACTCGAAAATTCCTGTAGAAATGAATAATTTACGCCTTTGCAAATCAGGTATAAATTCCAGCGAGCCAAAAATTGAATGAGTCCAATACAGAGCTTTTTACGGTCACCTAATTCGATTTTGATTACCGTTTGAGCACTGGACCCAAATTGGGCTTCTGAAGGGTAGGATCAAAATCCAAATTTTGGACTTTGATATCAATTTACCAATCTCCAAAATTGTCTTAGACCTTAGTAGTTTCAAGATCCCAAAACAGCACAATGGAAAACCCATACACCAAATCCGATACTCATTTGCATACACTTTGCAAAATTTTGAAAATTTAACACCCCATTTTGGGGCTTAATTTGGATGCAAAAGCTAAAAATTCTCAATAATCTAGAACGTGAAATTTTAAACCACATCAATCGACACTAAGGTCCAAAAACTGGCAAATTTTGAATTTTGAACCTCCCCTTTAGAAACGCAATTTGGGTCCAATGCTCAAATGGTTGTCAAAATCGAGTTCTGCGATCACAAAAACCCCAATATTAAACTCAATCAATTATTGACTCGTTGAAATTTATACCTGATTCAAATGGGTCATAAATTATTTATTTTTAGCGGAATTTCCAAGTATCACTTTTTTTTTATTTTCGCCATAGCTACGCCTCATGACCACGAAGGAAAAAAGTAAAAATACGAAAATGTTTGTTTTTCAATGCTTTACAATGTTGGTCTGAGTCAATTTTTCAAAATTTCTAGCGTAACGGACTTATCTCATGAGAAAATTGCCATTTTTTAAAGGGTAGGCTCCTTCTCCCCCTATTACTTGAGAAAAAGGGATGGTTCAACATTTTTCTTTTTTTACATAACAATGAGAAGTACTACGCAAGAAAAATGCAACTAAAAATGAATAAATCAGATTTTCGAGAATGATTCGGGTCAATTGGAGATTTTCAAAAATTATTATTTTCTAAACGCCCTAACTTCTCCCCACGACTTCTTAGGAAAAAAGTCGAAGAAGTAAAAATGTTCGTTTCTTAATGCCTTACAACTTTTGTCCCAACATTTTTTGTGTATTTGCCAAAAAAATCAAACTTTGCGACCCTCGCATTACAAAAAAGGAGAAAAATGTGCAAGGATTTTAGGGAAATTCAGAAATATTAAAATACATACTTTACAGTACCAAAATATGAAATTTCCACTTCATATGAATTTTGATCAGGTTTGAGCCACTTTAAAGCCAAAACAGACGATTCCAAAAGGGAGAAAACGTCAAGAGGCTTCAAGCGATGAATATCAAAAAGAAATTTCATATCAATACAGTGATTTTTGATTACTCTGATTTTAAAATCAATTTTAAGTGGGTTCAATTTTTAAAACGAAAAATCCCACGAAAACTCTTGGGAAAAAAATTTAAGTTAATGAAATCAGGTAAAGTGCGGTAGAAATAATGGTTAAGAAAAGTTTTTTTTTGAGAGAGCTCAAAAGTTTTGCAACAAAATGAAAATTACTTTTCCACACCTCCTGAGAACTTAAGCTGCATTATGATAATTATGAATTGATAATTGAACTGTTTCTTGTTGGATTCTATGTTTTGAATGCTATTCAGCTATGTATAAATAGAAAGAAAGCTTGATCATCAAAATTTCATGAATATATCAGACTGATAAAAAATAAGATATTTATAATGGAAAGTTTTTATAATATTCGATTTTAGCATCATAATGCATAGTTTTTCTGGACGATTTATTTTGGTACTGGTTGGCACACATAGGCTCTTTAAAAAAAATAATAACAATCGCGTGTGACTACTGTGAAGCAACTAACTTCTTCTTGCCCTGGTCTGGGATCTAACTGGCACCACTTTCAGGGTCAACGACCTAGCTTGCTATTTCACCTTCAGGTTCCCTTGAAAGTACTGGTCTAGCAACTACATGAGGGACAACTCAGTATGCTGTCATATGACTCGACTGAGTGTCATCTTTGTGCAGTCTCAACAATGCTGCTAAGGCTTGACCACGTGTCACAAAGTGATAAGACATCGGTATGCTACCAAAGCTCGGCTAAGTGCCACAATTATAGCCAACTCACCTCATCATAGCTCTTGTAGGACAACGTCTACAAGAGCTAAAGGGTGTCAGGTGTTATTACACAACACCTCTCCAGCAAGCAAGTCTCCAAATGATAAGTAAATACAATACCAATCTGCTACTGATGGGAAAAATAATCTTTATCTAGTTACAACAGAATGATCTACATATTATTATTGAAACTAAAATACGCTGCACTCGGTGAGTGGAACCCATCTTTCTCTGTAGAAGATTCAGTAACTTATTACTGTTATGCAAACTACTTGTTTACATCTAGTCATCAAGTTGTACACTTTAACTAGATAAACATCAACAGTAACCAGCCAGCGATATCTATTGTCGCATAGCCAACAATAATTGTACATTAGGAGCAAATTTGTTTTACAGCTATGATATACAAACATATTGAACTCCATCTAAACAAGTGAGCAACTCGGGGTTCAGAAATTTATGAAATAAAAGTGAAATGGTTATTCATTTGAAAAACAAACAAAATGTAAATTACAAAAAATATTCCTCTTTTTTATTGCAATGTGAATTGATTAGAAACATATATCCAGTCTCTGTCTTTGTAAACTGACTATTTGTACTTTTTTAATTTTAAGTAACGCAAATCACTGTGAAAGATGACTATTTTGCATTTATATATCAATTTTAAACAAATTTCTTTCCTGCCCATAAATTTAACATTACACGGCAATATTGCCATTGATCTAGAAATCAATATTATAAATATTCATGGGGCTATACTCAATATTGAATTTCAGCCCATTAGTTGGTTTTTTATCCTGTTCCTTTATATGTTTTTTTTAATTCGTTTTCCTTCATTAACTCAAAGTCCTTATTCCAGAAAGACATTTTCTGAATATTTATTGATTTGGAGTAAGAATAATTGTTGAGTGAATATGTTCATAAAATTTTCAAATTCACAAACCTCAAGATAAATAGATAATGTGTACACAATTCTACATGATGATTTTAGTAGATATTTTCCATAATTTTTGAAAACAAAAGCATTATATGAATTTTTATGCCACCACTCATCAGTGATTTTGAAAAATATTGCAATAATGTAATTCATAGCGTAAACTGCATTATAAATATTTTAGTTGAACTTATATTTGAGTTTTCAAAATTTTTACTTCTAAAATCGCAGGCATACGTTTTCATATATTCATCTATCGTTATATTGATTTGAAAAAAAGAGATGGATTGGAAATTTACAGGCAAGCAATAGGCAATCGTGCACGTGGAATATGCCCTATCAGAATTAAGAAATAACAAAAACCCTGCTACCAGGTCGCCTGCGACTTCGCTTGCTTATATTTTTCTACTGCGCTAGCAGGTAATCAGCTTATATTACATTTTCCTTTCTCGTACTCTTCTCAGTGTGAAAACCACTTTAACAAAAATAACGTATATTTGTAGAGGCGTCGTATATCGTACATCTAAAATTCGTTAAATTGAAAAATAATTTATACATAAATATTTAAAGAGACAAACGAAACAGACTTAAAAGGTAAAAACATAATACTTGTGGTCGTTTTCTTAAATTCGGTATTTTTTTTTTCTTTTTACACAACAAACATCCAGTGAATAATAACTTTTCAAGAAAATAGAAAAAAAAAGAGAGAAATTAAAATAATTTCCAAAATTAAAACAAATAGGTACTATTCCAAAAATAAAAATACAAAATTAGAATTGAATTTGGAATAACAACGTATCTTTAGATGGTTCACCTCTTTCGACCTCGTTCGTATATCAACATCTCTTTCTCTCTCAGTCACACAGTACTTTTCATTGTGCGCCAATAATGAATATTTTTTTCGGATATTACAACGTAACGAGTGCACTTTAATGGTGCATTTCCAATGGTGCCTCTGGCCCCGTTTCTGTTGATCGATTTTCTCTTCGTGTTCGCCAATCGAATCCTCCTTTTTCGCTACGTTAACAGTTTAAAGAATACGATGGCTAATGATATATTTACGAATAAATCTAACATAAGTAACTGTTGTCTTGAGAACCATTCCTGTAGATAGAAAATATTCGACAATGAACGATACGATTTGTTTTGTTTTGGGGAGTTTGTTTACGCCCCGCTCGAAAGATAATTTATAAGTACATACTTTAACGTGAGGACTGACTAGGTACAGGAGAGGATTAGCACGTAATCTTTCATTTTCTTCTTGTAATCGTCTCATTTCCTCTCGGCGCGCTGAACTTAAAACAGAAACTTCTTCACGAGACATACCAGTTGTTGCGTTCGGTAATACTTGAAAATCTGGCATGCTCTTTTTTCTTTGAATTTGCGTTGCGACCGGAGTACTCTGTAAGAATTTTTCATTGATCAATTGTTACGAAATAATCTAAACGCTCAAGTAACCTGTCTGATTTATGAGCCTATGTCTTGTATCTATCGATAACCATGGAAATCGAGATAGGTATTGACACAGATCTAAAGTGCACATAGAGTCGAATTCAACGTACTCACTGGAAGCCCCACTTCTTCCTAAATGTGACGTTGTACAGGTATCTAAATATTTATCAAAATTTCGATCCAATCATCAATCCAAATGGCGGACCTTGCAGGCATACATTTTTCCTACAAATTTTGTCATGTACATATTTCACCTATCTCTGATATTGAAGGGGTATCATTTCTTTGAATTTTATAAGCTCCTTCCAACAATGGAAGATAGGCGAATTCTGTCTACGACCAAAAATGCTGCAAAAGTTGCCTACTACGAGGTCTACTATTCAGATTTAGACAAATTTTTTCTTCTTAAAATTTTCCATGGAGCTAATTGGGGAAATGTAAAATTTTGAAAACAAAAAAAATTGTCCAAATCTCGGTTTTGAAAAGTGGACTTCGTAGTAGGCAACGTTTGCAACATTTTTGGTCATGTACAAAATTTGCCTATATTGATTATTTGAAGGGGTTCACAAAATTCAAACGAATGGTGTCTCTTCAATATCGGAGATAGGCAAAATGTGTAAATAACAAAATTTGTAGCAAATACTATTGTCTATGAGGTCCACTGCTTAGATTTTTGATTGGATCGAAATTTTGAAATTGCTCACTTGTTCAATTTTTAGATATGTGTACTGCGTTTTCTCTGGCAAAAAGTGGGGCTTCGAGCGGATACGTTGAATTTGCCCCTATGTGCACTCTATTAATTTAATGTGCGGTAAGTATTCTAAACAACAGTAGCCATCGACTCAAGTTTGAACAATATATATTTCACACAAAACTATAATTAAGCAGAGTACCTAACCTACCTAGTACCAGTGAGGAGTGAGGCTGACAATTTAAAGGCCCACTGAAGTCATCGAAAATTGGACAATAAATTCACAGAAATAAGTAAAAATGGGCCAAAGATAGTTAAAAATACAGAAAATAGATTAAAAAGCACGAAAAAATGTTGAAAAATATGTGAAAATCGACTAAAAATGTAGAAAAAAATCGTCGAAAATCATCGAAAATTGGGTAAAAAAATTACGTAAATTAGCGAAAATTGATCAGAAATCATTAAAAATCATTGAAAATTCAGTAAAATATCGGCAAAAATGGTTAAACAGTACAAAAAATTGATCAAAAATCACGCAAAAATGTTGAAAACGTAAAAAATTAACTAAAATATGGAAAAAAAAATGATCAAGATCATGAAAATTGACCAAATATCACGAAAAAATGTTGAAAAGCGAGAAAAACTAACATAAAATATGAAAAAAAAATTGTTAAAGTCATCAAAATTTGTACAAAAATGCAGAAAATCACTTCCGTCAAATTTTTATCCAATTCTCAGTTATTTTTAACGATTTTTGTTAATTTCATGCATTTTTACGCAAACTGTATCGATTTTTAATAATCTTTTTCGTGATCTTAATCAGTTTTCGACGACTTTCAACGGTTATTTTTTCATATTTTAGGTCGATTTTCACTTGTTTTCAACATTTTTTTTGGTGATTTTTGATCAAGTTTCTATACTTTTTATACATTTTTGTAAAATTTTTTCTTAATTTTCAATGATTTTCGATCAATTTTTACTTATTTCCGACGATTTTTTTCCAAATTTTCGGTCCAATTTCACATTTTTTCCAACATTTTCTGGTGTTTATTAATTAATTATTTGCAGTTTTATTAACCTATTTCTATAAAAATTTTACACAATTTTCGATGATTTTTAACCACTTTTTCCATACTTTAGTTCACTTTTTGGCTAATTTTCAACATTATAATATTGAATTTTCGATGACTTTCAACGATTTATCAACCAAAATCGATCAAATTGAGAAAATAGGCTTAGATTAACGGCGGATTTAATATTCTAGAGTAGGGTGGACCTCGGGTCAAAATTCAATTGTCCCCGAATTTGGAGGATAGGTGCTGAGAGGCTAAAAATGCAAAAAATGTTCCTTTTTGGTCGATCGATAGACAATTCAAAATTGTACAACCTATTCAAAAATCATTTTCCTAGGTTGATTAGGAGGGGAGATATGAGGGGTTTTCCCCTCACTAACCTTTAAAAAGGGCTGTTCCTTCCATATCACCACTCTAAATTAAGCTAGGAAGTATAAATTAGGTATGTAGATTAAGTAGTGGCCATAGATGTGTCTTTTGGAGGTTTTGACTTTCAGCGTCATTGCACCCTTCTACAGTCCTCTCATGTTTTGAGTTGCTTCCTTGCATAATTATGCTCCAAATTCAGCTGGGAGGTTGAAATTTAATATGCGGATTTAGTTTAAGTCCAAGATGGACTGTACGGGGGTTTAGACTATTCAGTCTGATTGTACCCTCGTACAGCTGCAAAAATGCAGTTTTTTGGTCGATTTTCAGCCTGATTTTCAACGTCATATTTTCAATGAAAACCAATTCTAACCACCGGTGGATGAGGGGTGGTGGTGGTGGAATATCAACAAAATACGTTTAGGGGTCCTAGAAGATCATTAAGACGATTTTCAGCCATGCCAGATATTTATTTTTATTTCATTTTATTTCATTTATCCGCCCGCCCCCTCCCACCCCTCACATTAAAATCATTTACTCCGCTTGATACTGACTAAAAACGCTCTAATTCGGTCAATCGGCTCAGTTTGGCGGTGGATTAGATAGATATGAGTGGGGATGAACTTGGGTTAAAATTCAGTTATGCTCAAATTAGGGGGAGGGGGTGCTGAGGGGGTCAAAAACGCAAAAATTGCCTTTTTTCAAACCGATTGATAGATAATCAAAAGTTGTATGGCATATTCCAAAATCAACTTTCCAAGTCACTTAGGAGAGGAGATATGGAGGTTTCCCTCCTTTTTGAACTTAAAAAAGGACTGCTTCCCCTCTATCTTCCTAACAAACTGAGGTAGAAAGCTAAAATTTGGTACGTATATTTAGTTGGGCTCTAGATGTGCTTTTTGGGGGTCACGACTTTTTAGCTCCATTGCACCCCCTCACATCCACGGAAATATGGTTTTTTGTTCAGGTTTTCCCATTTCTTCCTATTTTTTTGGGTTTGTTACTCGCATACCTCCCCTCTAAATTGAGCCAGGAACTTGAAATTAGGTACGTACATTTAGTATGGGGGCTAGATTTGCCTTTTGGGGGTCTCGACTATTCAACTCCATTTCACCCCTTCACTGCTTCAAATATGTGGGTTTTCTGGTTGTTATTTCTTATTTTTTTATTATGTTCCTCACGTAACTCCCACTCTTAACTCGATGTAGAGGGTTAAAATTTGGTATACAAATTTAGTATAAATTTGAAATGTGCATTTTAAGGGTTTCACCTATTCACTTCAATATTTACCTGTACCCATACCGTTGTTCAATAAAAAACACCTCAAAGTGCTCCTTGTTTTATTGCACGAGTGGGCCATTTGAATATCTCGTTAATTCATAAAAATCGGGCTCAAAAAACATCGCAAGGCGGTGCTATTTTTTTTTTCACGCAACTAAATCCTTCTATTACGTAGGCTAATGCCGAAAATAAAACATCCTATTTCACAATACAAAATACCGATAGGTATAAAGCACCACGAACGATATCAAAATATATTAAAAATTTCTCGTTCAATTCGAAAATCTCGTCAACGTTATATCCTTTTGAAACCTTTACGTAAACATCAGTTTCATCCGTCACAATACCTTTTAAATACGTTAGTAGGTGTAGGTATGCGAAAATAGCTACCTCGATACGTAGATAGAAAATCATATTAAAATTTTTGAGAGACTTGGAATTTTGCAACTTACGTCAAAAAATAACACCATTATCTATATACGTATTTGAAATTTTCACACGATACTTGATGACTTTTTTTTTTTTTTTTTTTTTTTTTTCATTACCACGAGTACTTAGAAAAATCTCCTTTATCGGATCAAAATGTCACTTACCAAGTTACGTATTGGTATTGCGGATGCAAATAGCCCGCCGCATGGAATAGAGGAAAGAATTTTTCATTTTTTTTTTTTTTTTTTTTTTTTTAAAAATTTTTTTTTTTTTTTTTTTTTTTTTTTTTTTGAAAAATTTTTAGAGTACGCGCATACCGAAGTAAGTAGCTAAGTAGGTGTTCGAATATATATTTTGAGCCAATACGTCGTTTTTATTATTAACATTGCCAACGAAGAGGTGGTAACGGTGCCTAGCTTAGCTGAAAAAATGTTATGAAAAAAATTAAAGATGATTTAAGCAGATTGTCGTCGTAGGCACATCTCGTATTTTATACGTATACTGAGTAAATATCGCCATATGCTTTCAAATGGTGAAAAAGATCCTTTTAGATACTAGAGAAGAAAAAAAATAATACTCCAATATCCATAACAATATCAACATCCCCATCAGCACCACCACCAAAGCGATACAAAGTACACCGTGTGTATAATATTTCACATCTATTCCAGGCAGATACCAAAAACACAGGCAGGTAGAGAGGTACCTAAATATACATCTTTTTAAAACAGAGGGGAAAAAAGAAGAAGAAGAAGAAAAAGAAAACAAAACACGACACGATAAACCGATGAAGAAAGCCTCTTTCGATAGGCATTTCAACGATCTAACCGAATCAAATAAATAATAAATACCTCAGCTGGTAATGTGTCTATCCAACTTTCGCTAGCTCGGCGTGCGATAAGCGCCGGACTGTAGAGTAAATTCGCCTCATCATCGTCGTCCTCGTTGCCGGTCCAAAACATCTGCATGCTTGTTCAGCAGTTTACTCTTTCGACATGATATTCGCGAAACTCGCGTCTCACTTTTGACCAAATTGTATCGTCGTGAATGTGAATGTGAACGCGAACGCGAACCCCAAAAGTGCTACTCCTCCTCTTATTAAATAAAAACTAATATTGGCGGTCACCGCGCCACTATTATACATATTCTTATAAATGTAGGTACTTTCTTTTCAACGTTTGCCCAGCCTGATGGTGCCGTTCGTCGCGTCCCATCCGATGAATATTTTTTAGCCGACCGACGCCCCGAACCAGTGCCAAGAATCATTCAGCCATTAGCCAAAATGACAAAAATATTCCTACGCTACATCTAGTCATCTAGTAATAGGTACTCTGTCTCACTTCACAGTGTGCCCTTTTACCTTCGCCATGTATCGTCGTCACCGCCTAAATCACAGCCCATCGCAATCTTACCCGGCTATTATTTTAGTTATTGTTAAAAGCGAACAATTAACCTTGATGAGAGTCGTCGCAAAATGCGAAAACGCGAATATCATTTTTTTTAACTTGTTCTCTTTCTTTTTTTCTTTTCTTCCTATCTTCATCATCATCATCATCATCATTACGTCTTGGTCGGCGTTTATTTTTTAATTAAATTATCTGTACTAGAGCTCAACCCATCTGTCTCTCTCTCTCCCTCTCTTTATAGTCCGGCTATAAATTCTTGTAATAATTGAACGGTTTTTTTTTTTTTTGTTTTTAATCCCCTTTTTTTTCTTTTTTTTCAAGATCAACAATATGTACTTTTTGTGTAAAAAAATCTCTGAAAACTTTGCGAGCAACGTATTACGTAACTCTACTTACCACCTATCGAGATACCGACAATATGGCCTTACTCAAGGGCGAATTTGCAACTCTTTCGAATGCGGAATTCACATCGCATCGCGATGTTATTTTTAATAGGTATATTTTTATTCTTACATACGTAATACATATTACATACATCGTATATTTACCCACACACACACACACGCACACACAAGCATACATATGTGTCGTACTATGTACCACTACTATTACCTGTGTGAGGATTTTTCGTGTAATCGTCGTCGTCATTTCACTGGTGAGTATAGCAGCAGTACACATATAAACCAATGGTAACCCATATCCACTCATACAGTATGTACTAACGAAAGCAAACGCGCCTTACGTCGTGAAAATAGATGAGAATATAGTAGTACGTGTATGTACCACGGGTAGTCTAATCTTATTACATTAAGGGCTGGCGGAAGGAGGAGGCTGTATGTGTATGTACATTACACATGGTCTGCATTATAAACGTACCTATACAGTTCTTTTTATCCATCACTAGCAATAGCAGCAAAACATTGTAAATGCAACGTATGTAACTTATACACATATACAGGGTGTCCCAATTTTTATTAACGAACCGAATTCGGCTATCGAAGTGATTCGCAGGTTTTACTAAAATTATATAACATATAATAAAAGCTTGAGAATTTTTTTCTGAAATTATTAAAAAACAGAAATATTTACTTCTTTACCTCACCCCCCCTTCATACGTTTACAAGAAAAATGGAAACCGTTCGAATATACAGATTTCAGTATAATCATTCTGCCTAACGAATTTTAAAAGAAAAAAATCACCAAGGCTACAAAAAATTTTAGAATTTTTAGCCAGATTTTTAATGTCATATTGTTAAAGTAGTTGGTACTTGGTAGGGAGGGGGGTGCCAACAGAATCCGGTGTGCGGTTCTAGAAAACCCATTAAGATAATTTTTGGCCATGTCACATATTTAGTTTTATTTTATTTTTTTCTCCGAACATTAAATTCATTTTCTCTGCTCAATACTGACAAAAATCGCCCCAATTCGGTTAAACGGCTCAGTTTGGAGGCGGATTAGATATGTAGAAGTGGGGATGAACTTGGGTCAAAATTCAGTTATGCCCAAATTAGGGGGAGGGGGTGCTGAGGGGTCAAAAACACAAAAATTTCCCCTTATTAAACCGATTGATAGATAATCAAAAGTTGTATAACATATCCAGAAATCAACCTCGCAAGTTAATCAGGAGGGGAGATATGGAGGTTTTCCCCCTTTTTGACCTTGAAAAAGGACTGTTCCTCCTCTATCTACCTACCAAATTGAGGTGGGAAGTTAAAATTTGGTATGTACATTTTGTTGGGGCCCTAGATGTGCTTTTTGAGGGTACCGACTTTTCAGCTCCATTGCACCCCCTCACACCCATGGAAAAGTGGTTTTTTGATGCCAGATATTTATTTTTATTTCATTTATCCGCCCACCCCCTCCTACCCCTCACATTAAAATCATTTACTACGCTTGATACTGACTAAAAACGCTCCAATTCGGTCAATCGGCTCAGTTTGGCGGTGGATTAGATAGATATGAGTGGGGATGAACTTGGGTTAAAATTCAGTTATGCCTAAATTAGGGGGAGGGGTGCTGAGGGGGTCAAAAACGCAAAAATTGTCCTTTTTCAAACCGATTGATGGATAATCAAAAGTTGTATGGCATATTCCAAAATCAACCTTCCAAGTCACTTAGGAGGGGAGATATGGAAGTTTCGCTCCTTTTTGAACTTGAAAAAGGACTGCTTCCCCTCTATCTTCCTAACAAATTGAGGTAGAAAGCTAAAATTTGGTACGTATATTTAGTTGGGCTCTAGATGTGCTTTTTGAGGGTCACGACTTTTTAGCTCCATTACACCCCCTCACATCCACGGAAATGTGGTTTTTTATTCAGGTTTTCCCATTTCTTCCTATTTTTTGAGTTTGTTACTCGCATAACTCCCCTCCGAATTGAGCTAGGGAGCCGAAATTTAGCATGTACATTTAGTAGGGCCCCTACACCTGCCTTTTGAGGGTCTCCATTTTTCAGCTCCATTTTACCCCTTCACCGCTTCAAATATGCAAATTTGAATAGCTAGTCAATTCACCCGCTCCAATTCGGTCAATCCGCTCAGTTTGACGGCGGATTATAAATAAATGAGCAGGGATGAACTTGGGCCAAAATTCAGCTATGCCCCAATTTGGTGGGATGGAGTGCTGAGAGGCCAAAAACATGAAAATTGTTCTTTTTTGAATCAATTGGTAGAGAATCCAAAGTTGTATAACATATCCAAAGATCAACCTCCTAGGTTCATTAGGAAGGGTGATATGAGGGTTTTTCCCAAGAGCTGTACCTCCCCTATCTCCTTACCGAAATAAGCTAGGAAGTTTAAATTTGGCATGTGCACTTAGTAGGGGCCCTGGGTGTGTCATTTGGGGATCCCCTCATAGCCTCAAAGAGGTTTTCACATTTTTTCTTATTTTTTGAGTTCGTTCCTCACATAACTCCCCCTTCCCCTCCCAAACTGAGCTAGCAACTTGAAATTAGGTATGTGCATTCATTAGTGATTCTAAACGTACCTTTTGGGGGCCTCAAATTTTCAGCTCCATTGCACCTCTTTACAGCGCCGAACAAGTGGTTTCTTGGTCGTTTTTTCTTATTTTTTGAGTTTGTTCCTCGTATATCTCCCCTCAAAATTAGGAAAGGAACTTGAAATTAGGTATGTACATTTAGTACGGGCCCTAGATATCCCTTTTGGGGGTATCGACTTTTCAGTCCCATTTCCCTCTATCACAGCCCTAAATATGTGTTTTTTTTGCTTATTTTAGCGTATTGTTTGAGTTTGTTCATCGTATAGCTGCCCTCAAAATAGAGCTAGGAGCTTAAAATTAGGTATGTGCATTGAGCGGTAAACCTAGTTGTGCCTTTTGGAGGTCTCGACTTTTCAGGCCCATTGAACCCTTCCTATCCGCAATGCTAATTGGGAAAAAATTGCGATGCTTTTTTTTTTCAATTTTCATTCGAACACCAGAAATACTTTGACCTGGTACCAACCCCTTTCCACTAATATTATAAAATTTCACACATCGAACTGAATTTTTTCTCGATTATTTCTGGTACCTAGGTATTTATATTCTATTTGTTATTTTGAACGGACGTGTTTTTGCGGCGAACCGAGTAGGCAATTTTATTAACTCGGGTACCAATGGTCCAAGGAGCGATAATCGTTATTAGCTAAATAGCTGAACGGTTTTGGTTTCAAATAGATTTATAATTCATTTATAAACAACAGGTTTTTAAACGAGTTTTTTTTCAATTTTTTACCACTTTGGTCAACGATTTTGTGACGAATAAAAATATTTTCATGATGAAAGCGTCAACTTTTAAAGGCGTATTTCGCGTCGAATTCTTGAAACAGATAATTCATCATGAAGGAATATTCGAGAAAAAAGCATCGCAATGCGTTGCTCTTTGAAACTGGTTTTCGAAAAGTAAAGGATACATGCGAATTGTACATTTATGAAATATAAAAAGCAGAGTTTGTGATTTTTTTTTTCTTGAACAACAGTTCGAGCACACATTGAATACCTCAAAACACATGTCTGAAACCCATACCAACTTTTCATATCCAATTGTAAGCGTTTAGCTCAATTCGGAGGGGTCTTCTGTGTGAAATGAGCTCAAAAAATAAGAAAAACTGAGCCAAAAAACAATTTTTCACGCCTTTGAGGGGTCGTAATGAGACTGAAAAGTTAAAACTCCCAAAAGACGTGTTTAAGTCTCTTACTAAATGCGCATGCCTAATTTCAAACACCTGTCTCAATTTGAAGGGGAGATAGGGGTGGAACGTCCTTTTTTCCAGGTCAAAAAGGGCGAAATCCCTTACACCTCCCACCATAATTGATCTAAGTGGTACATTTTTGGATATGTAATACAACATTTAATTCTCTATCAATCGGTTTAAAAAGGATCATTTTTTCCACTTTCCCCTCTCAGCACCCCTCCACTAAATTTGGGCATAAATGAATTTTGACGCAAGATCATCCCCACTCAAAAATATCAAATCTGCTACGAATCTAAGCCTATTGCCCAAATCGGACTGCTTTTGATCAGTACTGAGGTGAGCAAATGAATAAATATCTGACATGGCCATGGTCCCACAATAGCCTTCCAAGACCCCAAAATAAATTTCGTTGACACTCCCCCCCCCTCCTATCCATCGTAGTTCGATAGACCATAAAACCTGGTTTTTACTCACTGACAATATAACATAGAAAATCGACCTAAAAATAAAATAGAGTCCAACTATAATATTTGATATTTTGAAAAATTTCAGCTGAGAATAGCAGAATTGAAAATTTATTACTAGCAGAGCTGCAACAAAGAGGAATATTGGGTGAGGGCCTTCCTCCCAGTGAAAAAGCTGCCAGTTACTTGGAAAATTTTCAAGCTATTCGTAGAATCTTGGAAACATCGACAAATTGACAAATATTGGAAAAGTAGTGTTCAAATGCAAATTTCTAAGCTTTCTGTTTATCTTTTCTAAAATTTTTATTACATGAAATCTATTCTTTTCTCGAAGGTAACAGCGATCACTAAACTGTTTCTTTTTCTTCATAAAACCTCGAAATAATACTCCTTTCAAGTTATAAAATCCATTTTTTTCAAAATTTGGCTCACGCTGCCCACGGGCCTAGCGAAAAGTCAAATGAAAAAATTTGCCAACCCCTTACCCAAGTAAACATTTCTAGCTAAGTAGGTATTTCAGTTTATCAATTTCAAATACGGATGAAAATTGCCGAAAATTGGAAAATTGAAGATTAAGTTGGAAAAATGAGCTTGTCCATTCGAAAAATTAACTCTGCCGTAAGGTGGGCCAAAATTTGTAGGGGGGGGGGGGAATCCGCACACGGCGGGATTACAATAATTGCAAAATGACTTCAAAAGAATCGGGTAAAAATTGTAGTCCCCTGCATTAATTTTTTAAACTTGTAAAGCTGACTTAAATTTCAAAGAATTTCCAATTTTTAAATGGAACTATTACACTTATTTTGACACCAAAATGACCACTGACGGAATTTTTTCATCATTACGCCATTTTTCAAGAGTTTTCAAAAAAAGTCAATTTTTGAAATTTTATTTTTCAAACGGCCTCAAAAAACGTCGTTTTTCGTTATTTTTTTTTTATAAAAATGACGTTTTTTAAAGGTCTTTGAAAAATCGAATTGAGAGGGGAAGGAGGTAAAAATGAAGTATTACGCTTGATCGTATAAAATTGATGTCCTACATCGATTTCTGGGGGGGGGGGAGAAGGGGAGCGTTTTTCAAAAAATCCTAAAAAATTGGAAAAAATGAATTTTTTTTGTAAAACTTTTGAAAAGTGGAGTAATGGTGAAAAAATGTCGTCACTGGTCATTTTGGGTAAAAATAGATATAATAATTCCATTTTTAAAACAGTTGAAAAAAATTTTTTTTCAATGTTTTTCAATTTTTTGAAAATTTTTGAACTTTAAACAAGCTTTGCAAGTAAAAAAATTGAGTTGAGGGCTAAAATTTTTACCACATCCTTTTGAGGTTATTTCGCAACTATTGTGACCTCGCTGCATGCAGATTTCCAAAAAAAGCAAAATTTGACCTACCATATCCCCCCTCCCCCCAATTCAAAAGCTGTTCACTACGGTCCTTATAATGAGAATTAGAATGGGAGCAAGAGGTGAGGTGAGAGGGAGGTAATTTTCATCAGGGAGTTTTCTCGATCTGATTCGGCTGTGCTTCTTTTGAAAAATGCCGAATCAATAATCATATCAGAGAATTAATAAGTATCAATCGAACAGATCATTTCAGCCATATTGTCAAGCAAGAAGTTGTTACGGACTATCCATCAATTGCAGGTGTGCAGAGGGGAGAGAGGAAGGGAGTATCAAGAAAATTAGTTTTCGGAATTTGAAAAGCTGTCAAAATCAATTTCTGGTCACGTCAGGTATTTATTTTAATTTTAATTTTAGAAAATTGACGACACATTACATGCATATGATTGGGTACGATTTTGGGGTCAAAATTCAGCAATGTCTACAATTAGGGACGCGCAGTGCGGAGGGACAAACATCGCGAAAATAGTTTGTTTTTAAGCCAATTGATAAAGAATTAAAACTTGCATGACGTATGCAAAAATCAGACCCATACGTTAATCAGAAGAGGCATATCCGAGCAGGAGGGATCTGGGGATATATCTTATTTCACCTTGAAAAAGGTCTGTTCTTAGTAAAAGTTTTGAATCAAAATTTATCATGAGCTACGAAAAATACAACTAAATTTTTTTGAATTTATTTTACAATGCGATGAATGAATCGAAAGAGGGGGGAGGGGGGAGTAAGACGGAGAATGATTGTAAAATCAAACGTAAACATGGAGGTTTATTTGGCTAATAATGATTAACGAATAAATATTATAAATGCATCAGAGTCAGACACATTAATATATGCCTGAAAGGTAGAAGAGGGGAAACCAGTTAATATATTACAAAGTATCCTTCGGAAATGTATATTTGTAGGTATTAAAAACCGAAATAAATATTCATACATTAAAATCACAATCTTTTTTAATATCCTTCATTTTTGAAGTAGTTATCTCGACCGTGTAGGCAGCTGTTTATAAATAGGGACACCCTGTATAGTGTACAGTATAGTTTATGCGGTATCTCAAACTATACCCTTTCTTCTCTACCAATTTTTCTTCATATTCAGCGCTGTTTATTTTTCCTCAGAGAGAGAGAGAGAGAGAGAGAGAGAGAGAGAGAGAGAGAGAGAGAAAAATAAAAAGTCGACCGCATGTTGTTTAGGTAATCTAGCCGTGTACCAATGTACCATATGGTGATACCGAGCCACAGAGCATAGAGCAGTGCGCATTCTCATCAATGTTGCAATGCTGCGTATTTTTCTTCGATTCGAGAGTAATTTTCTATACGTAAATGGATATGTAGGGTAGGTATGATGGAAAGAATGATCATTTTTTATGGCACCATTTCAATAAAAACATAATAATATAATTTCAACTCGTAGCTAACAGTCGAGTGTTAGCTTGCTTCAACACAAGAAGACAAAAACCATGCAAATAAGACACAGAGATCACTTACTTTATTCATGGAATCTTTCTTGTTAGGCACGACATATAGGGACTCCGTTCTCTTGGGATGTCCGACAGGCGACGGAACGATATCCTGACCTATGCTTCGTTTCCTTATGATGAAATCTTCAAAAGGAGCTTGGCCATTATTGGGCGGTAAGCGATTTGGAATCGGATTCATACCGGTAACTGAGCCGTTACCGGTATTCGCCTGGACCGGTGTCATGGCTCTAAATACAGATCCGCTACGACTGTCGGGTTGTACTGGCTCAGGTGGTTTGGTACGATCGACCGAAGGTTGTCTGGAATTACCGCTAAGTCTGCTGGCAGCTCTTGTATATCGATCAACGCTGCTGTCTCTGCTCGGCGGTCTCGCGTAGTGATCGAAATGATCGCTCATTGCCTACAACATGAAAAAAACGCAGATGACAAAGGTGAAATGCGCCGACGAAGCGAAGGATTAACGCGCAGATTTGCGAACCTGTTTAAACGAATACGGCGAATCTCCCGAGACTGGTTTCGAGTTACGTCTCAGAGCAGCGTTACGTTGATACGAGTCGTTCGATTCAGCCGAGTTTATTCGATTCGTATAGGCAGTCTTAGAATCTAGATTAGGTTGTTGTTGTTGTTGTTGTTGTTGCGACGACGGATAGTCGACCATCGACGTCCTGTATCCGTCCGTATTACAGTCACGTTGCGCAGCAGCAGCGGCAGGGCCCGAATTAACTTGGTACGACGAGTATTGACTAGAAGAATGAGCCGGATAGTGATTGGGCGGCTGGTATTTACCGGAAGGTGGGTACTGATTTACGGACGCCTGTTTGGTCAGGTAAGGTTTGTTCGGTTGGTGCAGATGGGGCGGAATTTGGTCGTGACCCAGCAAATGCGGCGGCGGTATTTGATCGACGGATGGACGCTGCTGCGAACCGTACATATCCGATTTGGCTAGATACGGCGGCTTGTAACCGCCGGCTTGATTTTGGGAATGGGTTTGTTCAGTCTGATTATGCGTGTAATCGTGGCCACCGCCGTATTGAGCATTGACAGGAGGTTTCTGGTAATTTTGCGAAGTATTGTACTGCGACGCGGAGGAGGAGGAATTGTGTTGCTGGTCGCCGCGCGTCGGCGTCGATGGCGTGTAGTTGTGTTGCTGAAATGGTAACTGTGCGCTGGTCGACGGATTGGAGGCGGCTGCCGAAGGCGGCGGATCTTTATGCGCGTACAAAGACTTTGGTTGGAATTGCGACAGCGATTGTCGATGATGCGAGAACGACTGAGGCGTTTGGCCGCGCGGAGGCAGCGGTGGATTCGCGTTCGGCGCCGACGTCGAAGCCGAATTCTCCGCCGACGAGTCGTTCATACCGGCTTGAGCTTGCTGTGCGGCTAGTTTCTCCTCTAAGGACATTTTATACTTGGAGAGATCGCGTAATTGTATTTTATCTAAATCTGAAAATAAAAAACCAAGATAACGACAACGTATATTTATGTAGCATTTCGTTTCGATACTCGTAATCCGGTCATTCTAAGTAAAAAAAAATCCTAGTATGAAAAAAATTCCCATCAAAGATTTTTTCTCATGGAACACACAAACAACGTACTTAAAGTCCCCCATCGATAGAGGCAGAGCACGATCCATCGAGTGGTGAAAACCCTTGAAAAAATCAATTTTTTCAATATATCTCTGTAAATACCAATTTCAACGTGACAAAAGTTATCTAAGAATTTAAAGTAGACTCAATTTGCTACAACTTTGCTACTATAAATTTTTTCGTAGGTATGGCAGGGGTGGCGGGGGGAGGGGGAGTGATCCCTTGAAAAAGAGTGTTTTTCAGGCGACAGTATAAATTGCGATAAAATCTGACGAAATTTCACGTTACAAATCGTACTAAGCATAAATGGTGATTTTCCTCGAAAATATAAATTTTTCCTGTCGATCGCTTGAATTTTCTTCCAAACTTGAGACGATGAAGTTTTTAGGTTGATGGACTGTACAAACTGTTGCCACGATTTCCTTTTTGCTTGTTTCAAAACAAAGCGAGCTCTTGCACGAAGCCTTTGAAATGTAGTGTGATTTTCTATTGATGGGGATGATTTTAGGATCTTTAGTGCTTTTCTTCGATTTCTTATCGTTGTGGAGCACTCAGGGGTCCACCAAGGGACTGCGTTTTTTTCGTCTGTTTTGATTTATCTCTGGTGAGAATGAGTTTGCCTAGGATACCATTAGTTCAGTGAATTGTTGGACCGAGACAGAAGCAGTTAGGGTTTCTATAGATGTCGTAATTGCAGATGCATATGAATCCCAGTCGGTCTTATGGTAATTCCATCGGCGTCTTTGAGGGATATCAACAGAGTTAGAGTGAGAAAGTTGGATTATTATAGGGAAGTGATCACTTCCTGCCAGATCTTCATGGTTGTAAACAAGAAGGTCTCCGAGGAGTTGGGGTGAGGTGGTGAGGAGATCAAGCGTCGACCAAGTTTTATGAGTGAAGCTATATAATAGGTAGGTTCGTGGGGATGAAGTAGACCTAAGTTTCTTGATGAAATGATGTTGTCCAAGATTCTTACTTTAGAGTTGTGTTTAGAGCTGCCCCATGAAGGAGAATGGGCATTGAGATCACCACACAGGATGGTTGAGGGAGCGTGGAAAGAAGGTCTTCAATTTCATCCTGAGTTACATTTTTGTCTGGAGGTAGATAAAGGGCGCAAAAGGTTATTGGAGAGGAAAGAAAAATTCTAGCAGCAACTGCTTGTAGGTCAGTTTCGAGATGCACTTGCGAATAGTTGTATGCTGAGTTTATGGCAAGGCTTACTCCGCCGGATGCCCCATTTCTAGAAAGGTTTTTATATAAGATATTGTATTGACGAAGGTAGACGGTTTGGTTATTCTTTAAATGTGTTTCTTTCCTCATCTATACTACCCCCTCACCCCTCTTCCCTCACACACGTTGTAACTAGGCAATGCAAGTTGAATTATACAATTAGAAATTACTGATACAGCAAGTTTTCGTAGAGGTCGTACTACCACAGTTCCATCACCTCTGTCCCTCCTTCCTCCCATTCCTGTACGTAAAGAAATGTTTGTTATTCTAATGTAACTTGATAAAACCTAACGTACGGAGAGTAACTCTTGGGTATGTAAGGTAGGTTTTGTTGCGTATTAGTAGAGGTGGTTACCAAATGTTTGGTTGGAGGAAGGGGGTGGGGAGGAGGGAGAAGTGTAACGTACCCCGAATTCGGCAAAAAATAGATAAAGCTGGAGAACTAATTCCTAGGTATCGAGTAACCAAAACGGGATCGGGAGCTCTCGGGCGCTTCCGAACGCGTTCGTTCGACTCATCATCGTACTTGACGCTATTATCAACTCACGTCTTCGATCTTTTCCAATTTTCAATTATTTATTTAGTTTGTAAAGTTGTTTTTGCCTTTCTTTTCGATTATTATTTTACAAATTAATAAAAAAATATGACGCGTATTTGCACGAAATGCCAGAAACGATTTTGCAGCGTGTCTAGTTTGAATCGCGACATACCAGAAATGTTCATGAGAATGTACTTGTTTTACTTATTTATTCACGAATAATTTATCTCATTTCAGCTTTTTAAACGACATGAAAACACCATTTTTTCTAGATTTAGTACGAAAAATTGAAACTAAAAAATTATAAATATTCATTTATATTCCATCGATATCAACCAAAATCGGTCAAATTTGGGCAATAAGCTTTGATTGACGGTGTATTTGATATATATAAGTAGGGATGAATTTGGGTTAAAATTTAAACATTTCCAAATATTTATCTCATGTCAGCTTTTTAAACGACATGAAAACACTAAAAAATTATCCTACACAGCTTCACATACAGATTTTCATTTTCTTGGTACCGAAAGAGAAGAGTTCAATGTTTTCTACTTGTTTTAATAGTTTAACAATTTTTATTTATTTCATCATTTTAGTGTAATTCAAAAAATTAAAATGCAATTACATACAGTATTCGAAGACGGGAACGTAAAAATGTAAAAAATAAACGAACAAGTCGAACGAATGCGTCCGGAAGCACCCGAAAGTTTCCGATCCCGTTTTGGTTACTCACTACGTCGGTACCTACGAGTTAGTAAGCTGGAGAAAGGTAGAAAAGGGATGACCGGGGGGAGGAAGTACGATTGTTGGACGAGCTGGAGAATATACTGGAGTGGGGTTGTTTGAAGTGGTGGGAGGAGTTGTGAGGAGAGGAGGGATGAAGAGATGTGGATGGGGTTAGGGGATAGGGAGGGAGGTAAAGGAGATGGAAGCGTGTTATATGTACCCATATAGTATAATTTTTTTGTGAAGAAGCAAGAGACGTCTGTCTCGTACGAGCTTCAGATGAATACTGAATTCATTCTGACCAACGTGTTATTATTTATACTTTTTTTTATGTTAGGTACGATACTTATATTTCTTCGAAAAGAACGAAGTGTGCAGAATAATAGTGGTTGTTGATTTTCCAGGTTTATCGGCGGTATTCAAGAAAAATAGATTTTAAGCAAAATTAAACCTAAGTAAGGCGAAAAAAAAATTAAAGGAAGGGAGGTGGCGAGGGTGTAATTCGAGTGAAAAAAATTCTTGTTCGTTTCATTATTAACCAAACCTTGTATTTTTGCAGGGAGAAGGAGGGGGCTCAAGAGAGGGGAAGTACGACTTGTACGAAAATTTGGTATTTCAGTAATTTCTAAGGGAAAATACTGAAACAACGACGTATGTGGGGAGGGGTGAAGGGGTAGTATCGATGTGGAAAATTTATATTTCCGAGGAAAATTACCATTTATTGTAATTCGAGTGAAAAAAATTCTTCCTCAACCAAAACTCGTATTTCTGCAGGAAGAAGGAGGGAGGCTCAAGAGAGGGGAAGTACGACTTGTACGAAAATTTGGTATTTCAGTAATTTCTAAGGGAGAATAATGAAACGACGACGTATGTGGGGAGGGGTGAAGGGGTAGTATCGATGTGGAAAATTTATATTTCCGAGGAAAATTACCATTTATGCTTAATACGACTTACACAGTGCGAATTTCGTCACATTTTATCTCAATTCATACTTTGACCTAAAAAACATCCTTTTTTGAGGGCTCACCCCCGCTTCCCCTATCATACCTACGAAAAAATTTATAGAAGCAAAGTTGTAGGAAATTGAGTCTACTTCAAATTTTTATATAACTTTCGTCACGTTAAAACTGGTATTTACGGAGATATATCAAAAAATAAAATTTTTGTAAGGTCTTGATCCCCTTGAGGATCGCGCTCTACCTCTATCGATGGGGACTTGTAGTACGTTGTTTGTGGACGTCTACCTGACATATTCCATGAAAAAAGTCTCTGATAGAAATTTTTTCCGTACTACATATTACCCAGAATGACTGGACTATCGAATTGGCTCGAGATTTAGTTTATGAAATTGACATTTTGTTCAAATTACTTTCCATGATAACTAATTTGCTAGCTAAAACGACTTACTTGGTTGGGTAAACTCGGGTGCGAATTGTTTAGCCGTCATTCTGGCTATTTCGAAATCTTCTCTAGCTTGGAATGCTGCCGCATCAGCCAACTCCGCTTTCCCTCGAGCCGTTGCCATTCTGTCGATGAAAAATTGCAAAAAATTGATTTTAAATTATTCCTACAAGTAGCTAAATATCGACAGAAGAGAAAAACAAAGGGGCACAGGTAACATATAAATTACACCCCGGTAATGCTTTGTTTACCTGGAAATGGCGATATCGGCTTTTTGTAAAGCGATTTTGGACGCTCGTTGGGCAGCATTTACGGCCGCGTCAATCCGTTCTCTAAACTTGGCTGATCGGATTAAAAATATGTGTTTCTTTTTTTGCGACGTGATCAATACGTTATTCTTGTATTTGCCTTCTTCTCGACTACCGTCTCGATGTATGGTAACTCCGTAACCGTATTTCTTATTATTAAACCATTCGCCTTCGTATCGTAAACCATCCGAACGTTCGCTGATACCGAAACCGGACCTTTTATCATTTTTCCATTCGCCCATATAAGTTTCCGTTACATTAGCATCCATATGTTCATCCTAAAATATCACCAAAAAAAATCAATATCTTATCAAATAACCAGGTACCGTGTAAAGGTAGGTATACTTTACACTGGTAGGTACATTATATTAGTACAATTAGAAGAAAAACATAAAAAGCATCTAACATCGTGTGCGTTGTTTTTTTTTTTTTTTTTTTTTTTTTTTTTTT
>FIZR01027927.1:0-14521 GCA_900060175.1 Ferrisia virgata | reverse complement strand
CGTATCAACAAAGCTCAACAAAGGTTATGGGCCCAGTATACGTGAAATTATTGTAAAAATTAATGTTGATACGTGGTAAATGTTCGTGAATTTGTGAATTTTGTGTCAATATTTCTTTTTTGTGTAATAATGGCAACTAGTAGCCAAATTTTTAATAGAAATATTCGTCCTTTCGATGGCCAAAATTATGATGCGTGGAGTTTTCGTGTAAAAATGCTGCTACAACGCGAAAAAGTTTTAAAAGTTGTTACCGATCCAGTCCCTTTATCCAGTAGGCAGTCTCCTGAATGGACAGATAATAATGGAATAGCCATGGAGATAATTACAGCCAATGTTGCAGACCGATATTTAAATGTTATTAATCGTTGTACTGATGCCAAAAGTATGTGGGATGCAATCAAGACGAATTTCCGACAGCGTTCTGATATAAAACGCAATAATCTCAGAAATGAAGTTTTCAGTCTACGATATAATTCAGGTGTCATTTAGAACGCAGTAACTTATAGGTATTGGATGTTGGAATCAGTGACACCGACAGGGCTCTGTGGATTTGTACCCACAGTGGATGATTTTTAGGGGTTGGAAGGAAGAGGACAAGTTATGCGATTCTGATTACATTTTCCAAAGTTTATTTTGTAAAATTTCCACCCTCACTTAAATTTTCTAAAACAACCTACGAAATTGAAATCCTCCAACCCCTTCTTTTGTCCTTCCCAAAACTGAAGTGTATTGTACATTTTTGCCTCACGTTGAAAAGCCGATGGAGATATTCCAGATATTGAGAGGAGGCTTGTGAGAACTAGTGGGTATATGACTTGCATGAAAGTAAAGTCACACCTATGGGAGACAATTTTCAGACTTTGCCATCCCTCGCCCTCCTCCTATAAAAAAATTGAAATATACCTTTTGCCGGAATAATTTAATCTCAACATGCAATAAAATTTGGCATTTACAGTTACAAGATGCTCTAAAACGTACCATCACTGGATGGAATTGGAAAAACAGTAAAATTTCAGAATAGTTTAATGATGGCGAGGTATATGATGACTTGACTGCAGCCCTAGATTTACCAAAAATTGTACAGTCTTTGTAAAATTTGATAGAATAGGCATAAAAAATTTTTAAGCTTTTAGACGGATTCTCCATGCCATATTGTCAATAAAAACCAGGCTAATACAGTCTATCGACTAACGGCGGTTGCGAGGGGAGAGAAAACCAAAAAAATCCGTTTTAGGGTCCTAGAAGACCATTAAGACAATTTTTGGCCATGTCAAATATTCATTTTTACTTTATTTTATTTTTTTCTCCGAACATTAAAATTATTTACTCTGCTCGAAATTGGCCAAAATAGCTCCAATTCAGTCAATCAGCTTAGTTTAGCGGCGGATTAGATATACATGAAAGAGGATGACCTTGGGTCAAAATTCAGTTTTGTCCCATTTTGAGGGAGGGGGTGTTGAAAAGTCAAAAACACAAAAATTTTTCCTTTTTGAGTTCATCGGTAGAGAATCCAAGGGTGTATAACACATCCAAAAATCAACCTTATAAGTCAATTAAAAAGGGAGATATGAGGGATTTACTCCTTTTTTACCTTAAAAAGGGGTTGTTTTTCCCCTATCTGCCCATCAAAATGAGTTGAAAAGTTAAAATTTGGTATATACATTCAGTAGGGGCCCTAAATGTTTTTTTGGTAGTCCCGAATTTTCAGCTCCATTGCACCACCTCCCCCCCCTCATAGCTCCGGACATGTGGTTTTTTGGTCAGGTTCTCTCATTTTTTCTTATTTTTTGAATCTGTTCCTCACATAACTCCCTCGAAATGAGCTAGATACTTAAAATTAGGTATGCACATTCATTACAGACGCTAGATGTGCATTTTGGGGGTTTCGGCTTTTCAGCCCCATTTCACCTCTTTAGAGCCCCAAATATATGGTTTTTTGGTTATTTTTTCTCATTGTTTGAGTTTGTTTCTCGCATACCTCCTCTTCAAATTGAACTAGAAGCTTGAAATTGGGCATGCATATTCAGTAGGGAGCCTAATTGTGCCTTGGGGGGGGGGGTATCGATTTCTCAGCCCCATAGCACACCTTTACAGTTCTAAATTTATGTTTTTCTGGTTGTTTTTTCTAATTTCTGAAGTTTGTTTCTCGCATAACTCCCCTCCAAATTGGACTGGAAAATTGAAATTAGGTATGTACAGTCAGTAAGGACCCCAGATGTGCCTTTTGGGGTTTTTGACTTTTTAGCCCCATTGAACCCGTCCTATCCTCAAAGCTGATTAGAGAAAAAGCATCGCTTTGCGATGTTTTTTTTTCAATTCTCGTGGTTGTAATATGCCACAAAAATTGGGCTGAAAATGTAACGTTTTTTTTCTAATTAGTATTTTTAAAAGTGTTTTCTAACCAAAAATATACCTGCTAAATTAATTTTTTTAGTTATGAAACTTTCTTTCTTGCGAAGTTTTGGGAAAATTTAGTACTTGAACCACTTATAAAATTTTTAGGAATCAGTCAAATATTTTGAAAAAGTAGTTGATAAATTTGGAAAAATTGATTGATAAATTCGAAGCTCACTCCCTCCCCCCTCCCCCCTTCGAGCACATCGCTTTGGAAGATCACTGTACGGTCTATTAGAACGCATTAACACAAAAAAATCTGCTCGAAAATTTTTTTTCGATTTCCATGTAAATAAGATTTTAAACCATTCTCAGGTGAGCCAAGGATGAAATCAGAGATCTCAAATTTTTACCACAATCATTTGATACCTTATCGCAATTTTTTGTAACCACCCTCTTTCAACCTTTGAAAAAAAATCGAAAATTGGAACAGCTTGGAAGGAGTGGAAGGGGAGTTATGCGTTCGAAAATATCATGGAAAAGCTAGGCATTTGAAAAATGAATAAATTTGCACGGCATACTTAAGATACCCCTAAATCGTTGCAGCGAACCCCATTTCTTATTACCTTTTTGCGAATGAATTTTCCATTAAAATATTATTAAGTAATCTCGGTCATTATTTTATCATTAAAATTCGATTGCCCAAACAACAAAAACATCTCTTTCCCTTCGTGCCTTCTTCAACACTCGAAATAATCTAGAAAATATTCCATCGTTCAATTACCCTCACAGTGTTTTTTTTTTTTTTTCTAGCTGAACACTCGAGCAGGTATTACACGATATTTTATAAACTTTAGAAAAAACTCTCGGCACTGGGCAGGTCGTACAAAAGTCTACGCACGGTAGGGTAATTTTCATCCACTAAAACAATAGAAAAATACAGGCAGCAGGTAAGTACGTAAGTACACCTTCGAAGTCTAAACCATAAACACGTCAACGCTTCTTGGTAATTTGTATTATAGAATTTAGACGAAAAAAAAAAAAATAATTAAACCGTTGACGAAAGTTGAAGACGACGCAAAGCGGAGGGATAAAGAAGAAGAAAGAAAAAAAAAATGTTAATGAGTTATACGAGTCGTAAAAACTTAATTAAATTGTTTTGACGAGTACTTGACGTAAGAAGGACTATAACAACACTGCACAGTGCACACACAACAGCTGTCAACATTTCGAGCAATAAACTTAATAATTACAAACGAACGGACGGTTGGTAACACTGCGAACTAGTGTACGTACGATATCGAAAGCAGCAGGCTGATGATTCGGCCGAAGCAGTCAGATTGAATCGAGTTTCGAAGCAGAATGTTCATCGTATTCGTACCCTATACGATCCCGGTGCCGGTATTTTGTTCGTAATTCGAGTAATAATAAATTTTTTTTCCCTCGTTGCTCTTCGGAAATGCGTTAAAAAATTATTAATCAATTAGTCGGATTTTGGTGGTCGTATTGTAAAACGTCGAAAAATTGATACTAAAAATAATTTACAAATAATCGGTAACAAGATTAATTTGAAAAATCGTCTAGATCGCGAGTTAAAAGTCGAACCAGCCGGTCAATCGTCGACGACGACCAAATCGACGTTAAATTTCGAATCGACCAATTTTGTGCCGAAATTGGAAAAATCATCGCTGCTTCAGCCAATATCCCGAATACGTATTCGTAAAGATAAAGTTACGTTGAAACCGTCGAGCGGAGGTGTTTACAGAGCTTCGATCACCGAGAAAAAGAAACCACCGCCGAGTAAAAAACTTCGCCTAAGATCGTCACCCGAAAGACCTTCGCCACTTGTCAGAACAACCCTGCCATTGACCAAGATCACGTATCCGAACGAGATGACCAATTTTGATCCGGAATCGCAAAACGAGATAAACGACGGCGCAGATCGCATCGATTACGACTTACAATCGTGTATCAACGACAAAGACGACACCGAATCGGCGCAAATTACCTGCAACGAAGACGTAACCTCGATGGCCTATCTGCGTAACACTTATAATCATCTGCACGAAAACCAATTCTTAAAATTGAACAAATTATTATGCGATAACGAAAACGAAGCGGTTAAGCTGAAACGCAAACAAAGGATTAATTTAAGAAAAGGATTATACAACGATGATAAATCGATGGAGACAGAAGACGATACCTATGCTTCCGAGAGTAGTTTCTCTTCCGAGAATTCGTGCGATAATAACGAGATTACCGAAATTACCAAAGATATGAAAGAATGCCAGATTAACGACAGACACAACGAAAAAGTACCAGCTAAACCGATCATCACATTTACGCCGGTTCGATCGGTCGACGAAGAGTTGAACGATAGGTTTCACTCGTCCAGAAATTCGGACAGGCCTCCGTCCGTATCGTCCGGATCGTCGAGCCCGCTCCTAGAAGTTCCTGTTATAGAATTCGCCGATATAAGTACTGAAATGATGAGACCGCCTATAAATGGGTAAATTTTTCAAGGTATGGTTCATTATTGAATTATAGATATAGGTACCTACCTACCTAACCTACCTACATATTACACATCATGAGTAATTTTTTTTTTTTTTTTTTTTTAATATTTAAAAAATAAAAATTTATTTAAAAAAATCATGAGATTTTTTTTTTTTTTTTTTTTGAATATTTAAACGATTGAACGATATATTTAATCTTTCAAGACAGAAAAAAATGACGATTAAATGTAATTTTGAAAAAAAAAAATAACTTGAAAAAATTGTTTAGTAATAAAAGTTGAAGGTGATTCAAGATGAAAGCAAACTTTTTCATAAGAATTTGATAACAAAATTAAACTCGAACAAAAAATTTGTACGATACAAAATAACTTAGCTTCTCATTGAAGTAGGAATAACAAAATAATCGAAAATTTCGTAAATAATGTATAAATAAAAAATATTAATTTTTTTCTTAAATTAAAATCGTTAGAACGTTGAACAGTAGATTTAAAAAAAATATCTTTTCCTCGCTATTCTTCTTCGTTAATTGAGTTTTAAAGCACTTAAATTTTAGTTTTTTTTTCGGATGTTGGACGAAGATGATGAAAAAAATTTTTTAAATGGCTTCGAATCAACACAGTTATATTTAACGTGTTTGACTCGACCTTTCTTTTAGCATTAAAATTTTAAAATTCCAAGTTACAATGAAAATTGGAAAAAAAATTGTGGGGGGGGGGTAATTTTTGGCAATAATGAGTCCTACTAGATCACTAAAGATGAAACAAAATTTTATGCAATTTTTATGATAATTATAATTTGATTACGACATTTTGAGAACCCCTAAAAATTAGAAAAGTCAGTGAAAAACTACCAGAGGCAATTGGTTCAATAAAACAGAATAGACAATTCCCTGAAAAAAAAATGACGACATAATTTTTTTAACACCTTCACCCCCAAAATAATTAATAATATGCGCTCTTTCGCCATATTTACACAAGATTTTGTAACTATTGAAAACCGGAAGTTTTTTATTTGGTTTCTTTTGGCGCATCACGATGTATAGATTATTGTTGGAAATTTCCATTTTGACCATTTCCTTCCGAACAAGTCTCTGCGTAGGATTGATCCAGGCGAAGAGTTTCTGTTCTTATTTTTGATCGTGCCACTATTTTATAGACTACTTCAGAGCTGTATTGAAATTTTTCATGATAAAAGTAATAAAATTTAATGTGTGCAGCGCAGGAGCAAATTTTTAAATAGATAATATTTTTAATCATCAAAAGTGGTCCTCGTAGAGATATCTGAATGATTTGGTCAATTTTTTGGACTTGTTAGGCATAGGCGAATTTAAGGTAGGGGTGTGGTGGTGGGGCGAGGGGGTATAAGCCTCTCCAGATGTTGAGTTAAGACTCCCCCGCCCTCCATAAAATTTTTCTGCGCATGCTAAATTTAATACAAATGACTAGAAGTGTTTTGAAATCAGTGAAAATTTCGAGAAAATGTTTAGCAGAATTTAGAAAGGATTCTGCTATAAATCTTGTTTTTTCTCTTGTAAAATCCACAAAAATTGTGCTGTAACTTCGAGAAATGCATCTTTTTTTCATTTAAAATCATATTTAAAATGAAAATTTGCCTTCGCTTCGTTCGAGCATTGAAAAATATTGAACTTCCGACACCCCCTCCCCACAAATGAAAAACAGCTTCAACTTTCTGATGAATTAACATTTTCTTATAATTTCTTGCTTAGCCTCTCCCCCCCCCCCTTCCCACAGATTAAACCACCAAACTCCGCCTATATTGATAGGCCTGTTTTCAAAAAAAAAATCAATTAGTTTCATTCGCAAGGGCATGGGTTCTACGTCGCTCCTCCCCCTGCTTTTGGAGTATTTATTGAATCCAATCATACCTGACATCATCAGATATTTTTTTTGACTCGATCGAAGTCTGAGGTTGAATATTCTTTGAATTAAGTTTTGCGTATTTTAAAAGTTTTTCTGGATTTATGAAAATATTTTCGAAAAATTTTCCTACTTTTTTCCCATGGTAGATATTTGAATCGGATTTTTAAAAATTCAAAATAAAATAAAATTCAAACAATTTTTTCAATATTTCAATTTTTTTCAATGTTTGTACGTAAATTTTCGACTATAATACTGAGAATAAATACGGAAGAACTTTGAGAGGCTGGTCACTCTCTCCTGCTCTTCTAAATCTACCTAAAATTGAAATTAAAAATTTTTTAAATCCAAAATGATTCTAGGGGACAAGTTTTCACCATTACTACTCTTTTCAAGGATTAAAAAAAAATGTCTCTGTTTGCGTTTTTTATGCCCTGGTAAAATAGATACAGGGTATCTGATTAAACGCAATGTTTCAATTTTAACACCCTTCCCCCCTTAGATGATATTTCAGGGGCATTCAAAAAAATTAATTTTTCAGGTTTTTTAAAATGAATTTGTTATAAATTGAAAAAAATGCTTTTTTGAAAACAATTTTATCAGAAGGGACACATATTTTATCTATTTAAACCCTCAAACCAATTTTTCAATTTTTTTGAACTATTTATACAGTGATGCCAATTGAGAACCCCTGAAAAGGATAAGAGCGGTGCAAATTGACCTTAAATGGACAAAGGTGAATGTACTTGAGCCAATAAACTGAGAATTTACTGAAAATTCTTTTTAATTATGCCAAAAAGTCATTGAAAAAAACAAAGATACGAAAAAAATATTATTCAAATAGCGCTGAAAAATCGTTTCCGGGGAAAGGAGGGGGGGGGGTAAATTGGAAATATCGCACTTCATCATATAATATTGAAGATCTACATTAATTTCAGCAGGGCGTTTCTCAAAGTAAAATTTCTTCATTATTTTTCCAAAAATTGTAAAAAAAAACTGAAAAAAGGTGCCATAATGAAAACTTGTCGCCACTGATCATTTAAGGTTTCAAATATGTAAAAGATTTCCATTTTTGGATTTTTGTTCCAATTTTTGAAAATTGTCAAACATTTGAGTCAGTTTTTGCTAGTTGAAAAAATTGAGTTGGAAAGCTGAAATTTATTGTGAACTCGCAGTTTACAGAATTCCAAAAAGAGCAAAATTTGGCCCACTCTAATGTACAATTCAAATCAGTAAATTTCAATACGATGAAAAGGGTTCAGGCTACTCAGGTTGGCACTGCCGAACCGAAAGGTGTGTATTTCGGAATTAAAAATGACCTATGTTTCACCCCTCACACGCATACCTAACAGTCAATTTTTTTCAATTTTTATTCTCGCTTTGCTCGGGCTCCAGGCAACTATTTTCACTTCCGTAAGATGTTTTGTGAAAAGTTGCCTAAGATTTGGCTTATAGTACAGAAGAAAAACGTGAAAAAAGAGGAACCCTCACCCCTTCGGTTAAATTTAATTACAATTATTCTACGTAAATTATCCACACTTCTTTTAAACTCCTAATTTTTGGCACCAAAAATTTTGAAAACTGTTATTTTTCAAAGAGCACGTTCACTTCAGGATGGTTAATCGGCCCCTCGGTGGAATTTTCAAACTATTCGGTGCAAGTTGGTCTCCAAGGTCTGAAAAGTCATTGGTAAAAATTTTAGAACCTTATTATTCCACTGGCTCTTCCTACAGCCTTCGATATCCATGAAGAGTCATTGGTGAACTATAGGGCCAAAATTTTTACCGGTGACTTTTCAGACCTTAGGGACCAACTTGTACTGTACAGTGTGAAAATCCTAGCCGGTGGTCGATTGATCATTCTTGACTGGTCATACCCTTTGGAAAATAGTAGTTTTCTAGACTTCAGGCCCCAAAAATTAGAGGTTTAAAAGAAGTGTCGATATTTTAAGTGGAACATTTGTAATCAATATAAAATTTCAATGCTTTTTGATACCTCACTAGCAATTTTACAATAAGGTCACTCTAGGTTGCCAGAAATCCACAAAAAACAGTTAAAAAGGTGAGACGAAATAGCAGGATTTTTGAGGGTTTTCGATATGTTTAATAATGCACTTTCACGAGTACGATAAGCCAACAAAAAACCTTCCCTAAACATTTTTTCCGACTATATTGTTATTTCTACTGTGCTATTAAGAGTGGTGAAAAGTGCTGTTACTAAAATTCATGAATAAAAAACTATAAATCTGAAAATAAAAATCTTTAAATTAAAACACTTTTTTATATAAATTAAATTAAAATTTTTGATCAAAAAAATAAATATAAATATTATTAATAAAAATAAAATTTCAAAAGATAAATTTTGCATAATTAAACGAATTAACATAATAGTTCTATAACATAGAATCAAGAGATCAAAGTTCATATCTAAATTTTTTTATGTCAAAACGATTGAAAAAGTTAAAATCAGAGTTCAAATTTTTCAGATGAAATGTACAAAATATCAATGCCCTACGTATGATGAAGAAAATAAGATTTTTTAATTAGACGTAAAGTGAAGCTACGTATATTATTGACAAGCAATTCAACAGTGATAATTTGTGGACAGAGGGGGAGGGGCCAACTCCCATAAATCTTAATTTTTCTGCATAAAATTTCGAAAAGCCCGCACCTTAGTGTTTGAAAGTTCAAATCTTTTCGAAATTTCACCCGGGCACTCATATATTTTATGTTAGTTTGATTTTTGTAAGTTGATACCTTAACAAGCTGATTTTTTGACATATTTTTCAATTATTTTTTTAGGCTTAATCATACCACAAAGAAAAAGTTTGAAGGGTTGTTTATAAATTGACATAAAATTTGAGTTATGCCCCAATTTGGGGGAGGTAGTATTGGGGGGTCAAAAACGCAAAAATTGCCCCTTTTGAAGCCAATTGATAGAGAATCAAAGTTTTGTATAAAATATCTAAAAATCAACCTCTCAAGTTAATTAGAAGGGGAGATATGAGGGTCCCCCCTCTTATCGAAAAATTTTTATTCTCATTCCTGATAGGAGGGATGGAGTAAGCTGCAAGGTTGCTCTTTACTGACTCAACGTATGTGGGGGGGGGGTTTCCGCCGCACCGGTATTTTCATTGTTGGGAAATTAATTTTTTTTAGAATTTCATTTTCACTTCGCTCATGCAATCGATCATTACTCCATTTAATAGTAAATTAAAACCAAGGAGTATCAAATCTTCATTATCAGTTGATAAAATTTGTATTTTAGTCGACAAATTTAACCTTTATATACTCCTATCTCTGAAGAATTTTGTTAAAGCTGACTCAGCCATTACTTTATTCTGCGAACAGCTATTTGAGCAAATTTTTCTGAGAACTACGTACATAATTTCTTTCAATTTTCATCACTCGACTTTTCTTTAATCTCACGTCCGTCAATCGAGATTTAATTATCAAACTATGTTATATGCATCTTCTACGTATTTAAAGGTTACATTTAGATACGATTTGAAAGTTAAAATCGAGCCAATTAATTCTAATTCATAAAACTTCAAACAAATTAACAAAAAAAAAAAATTCGTGATGCTTCAATATGGAATTTTTCAACTCTCGAAATATTGTAGGTACTTTGTAAAATTTCAAAACGGAATACTTTCTTTACACGTATAAAATTTATGGGAAGAAATCTTGCAAAAAGACAATACAAAATTTTAGTAAATAAAAAAACACAAATACTAACGAAATGAAAACAAAAAACAGTTGTTGATAAACGAATAAAAAAAAAAAATTGGTAAATAAACCTCAATTTCTTTCTCATTTTATTTTCATTTTCTAATGAATAAAAATACAAATAAACAAATAAAATAAACATAGTTGATTTATTTTCCTGCATAAAAACAAATCATTTCAGGGTAAAGGGGAGCAGGGTTACATGTTTTCCAACAACGACGTACACATTTAAAAAAACAAAACGTACACGAAAAAAGGGAAGCTATAACTCAACAACTACGTAGGTACTTAGCAAATTTTCCATTTAAAAAAGAAAAATAACAAAACACGTCGTCGCACCTATAGGCCTACTTCGTGTAAACATACTACAAAGCACGTTTACAAAAAATTATAAGAAAATAATAATAATAACAAGCACCAGCACGCGAGCTGATACCCAAAAACTGCATTCGCCACGGTGACGAAAGTCGAGATGAGAAATAGTGAAAGCTAAAACACGACTCTGGGTAATTTCCTCGTTCATCAGCCAAAAAAAATTGCCACCGTATTTACGCTCGTTCAAATATCACAAATCGTTTCCGCGCTCGGCAAAATAAAAAAACAATTTTTCAGCCCGACGAGATGACCAAAAGGGGAGCAGGAGGTTAGCTTCTTTCTATCCTTCATTACAGTCAAAACAACTTCGGCGCATAATTTTTTCGAAGATAATTTTTCATCGAGTCGAAAACGAAAAACGCTGCTGCCATTGTCGTCATCCCAATGGCATGGCATATTCAAGGTCTAAATACCGTCAATTTTTCAACGCCAAATTTGCAGATTATTTTCGAATCGAGATGAAAAGGAAGGTGTATCGAGTATACGAGAGCGAAAATGAACAGGGCCGGTTGAGGGGGGTAAATAGTCAAAACAGTTTCGATACATACCGTACAAATTTTTAGACTGATTTTCTATGTTATATACTGGCGGATGAAAGCCAAGCTATTGCGGACTAATAACCTGAGGCGTATGAGGGGTGCAGCATCAACAAAATCCGTTTTTGGATCCTAGAAGACCATTAAGACCATTTTTGGCGATGTCAAATAATACATATATTTATTATTATCCCTCCTCTTCCTCTCCCCACGGAACACTAAAATAATTTACTCAACTCGATTCTTACCAAAATTGTTCAAATTGAGCCAATAGACTCATATCGATGCCTAGAAAGATATATACCAAAGGGGATAACCTTGGGTCAAAATTCAGTCATGTCCGAATTTAGGGGTGAGGTGCTAAGGGGGCAAAAATATCAAAAATTGTTCTTTTTTATACCAATCAATAGAGAATCAAAAGTTACACACCACAACCAAAAATCAGCCTCCTGGATCAATTAGAAGGGGAGATATGTAGAGGTTTCTTCTTTTTGACCTTGAAACAGAACTGTTCCTCTCCTATTTCCCCTCTAAATTGTGCTGGAAAGTTGAAATTTGGTATGTAAACTCGGTAGACACCATAGATTTGTTTTTTGTGGGTTTCAAATTTTTCAAATCCATTGTGCCCCCTTACAGCCTAGAAATGTGCGTTTTTGGGCGGATTTTTCTATGTTTCGAATTTGTTCCTCTCGTAACTCCCCTCTAAATTGAGCTAGAAAGTTGGAATTTGGTATGTAGATTCAAGTATAGGTTCTGCATATGCCCTTTAAGGGGTTTTAACTTTTCAGCTTCATTGCGCCTCCTCACAGCTTCGAAAAAGTATTCTTTTTTTAATAGTTTTTGAGTTTCTACTTCTCACATTTCCCTCCCAAATTGAAATGAGAGGTTGAAATTTAACATGCAGATTTTATTAAGGTCTTAGATTTGCCTTTTGGCGGTTTCAGGTACCTCTACTGGGGCTGACCGAATTTCGATAGGTATTTTTGGAAATCTGCAAACGATGGGGTCACATTAGCCTTGTAATGAACTCAAAATAATGTGGTAAAAAATTTCAGCTTTCTAATTCAATTTTTTCAACTTGAAAAACTCACTCAAAATTTGCTAACTTTCAAAAATTTTCAAAAAATTAAAAAAAAAACAATTTTCGAAAATTTTTTCCAAAACGAAATTATTAGATATATATTTACACCTAAAATTATCATTGTTTGCTAATTGTCGCCCATTCATCCTCTTTTCAGGGGTTTTACGTTTTTTCACGATTTTCTAAAAAAATTAAGGATAGTGAGACGACCTCCTGAAATGGATGTATACGTCAATTTTAGAAGATTAAGCGTAACATTTCAATTTTACCTCCCACAGCCTATTTTTTACGGGTAATCAAAAAAAGTGGTCACTGGTCAGTTTTCACGTCCTTAAAAAAAGATGTATTCCCAGATAAGAATAAGCGAAATGCCTTTGATCTCTTTTCAAAATTTTCACAAATCATCATTGAGTATCTCTAAAAAATTTCCCCCACTCAACCCTCCTCGTTTGAAATACCGAAACACATTTTTTTTTTTTTAGAAAAAAATTCTGTATTTACACGTATTTGAGGGAGAAACATGATTTCTATTGAAATGTTCAGAGCGATGATGGTTCTGTCGATATAAATTTTACTAAAATTTCCTATCCCTCAAGAGCGGGGAGGGGGAGTAGTGATTCACAAAAGAAAACTTCCGTAGGGGGGTGGGGTGTTATATAATTTTTTTTTTTACTAAAGTAGGCATTTTCACGAGTTTCATTTTTAGACATTTTTTAAAATTATTTTTCCGACTTCAAAAATGCGTTTTTCTCGGAAAAAAAGGCCAATAAACTAAAAATGAATAGAAGTGAAGTTGTCCAGGGTGAAATTTTATATCAGATTACGTCATTAAATTTTTGTTTGAGAAACATAATTACAAAATAGTGGACATTGGCATATGGAGGGGGGGGTAAAGGGACAAAATGCGAACAAGAGTTTCAAACGAAAAATAAACACCGGGTTTGTATTCAGCATTTCTGAATTAGTCGAAAAGCACTTTTTTTTCCTAATTTTTCAACCCCACTTTCAACATACGAAAAAATTTCAATTTTGTTCAAATAAAAAGTCAATTTTACTCGTAAGTACACCGGCAACTTTCATATTGGTACCAAACAACAATTTGTAACGAAAGAGTTTTGAAATTGTAAATGTTTACAATATTATGACAATAAAATTCGTAAGGCAGGGGCACAGAACTTTCGCGGCCCCATTTTGAGGCTCAGAAACACCCACGCTCACCTGAATTCAGGGTAATCCTTAGGTTGGTGATGTTTATATCGTTTTCGTATAAATCGAGCCCACCGAATACGATAATGAAGTCAGATTCATTATTTCCTATTTTGAAAAAAAAAAACATTCTTTAAGCATCGCTGAAAAGTCATTCATGAGAGATAAAATTAAAATATTGCCCTGAATCATGTTAACTATCCATTTTAGAAGAGTGTTGCTAAAAAGAAATTTTTTTCCATATTTTTTCAGAAAATCGTGAAAAACGCAAAGAATGACATTTTTTTAATAACGGGAAAGAAATGGCAAAAATTTGCAAATAATAATAATTTCAGGTGTAAATATGTGAAATAAATCCACTTTTGATAAAAATTTAAAAAAAGGGACTTTTTTTCAATTTTCTAAATATTTTTGAAAATTGGCGAAATTTTGAATCAGTTTTGCAATTTGAAAACATTGAGTTGGCCAGTTGAAATTTTTATCACATCAGTTTGGGTTTATTTCAGGCCTATTGTGAGGCTACTGTTTGCAGATTTCTGAAAAAAAGCAAAATTCAGATGGAAAATAGGCGCTGCAGAACGCTCCTTTTCTCTACTTCATAAAAGCAACAATTTACATATCACAAATACGAATATTTTACAAAAATTAAACCCAAAAAACAAAGCATTGCGATGCATTTTTAACCTAATTGTCTATGTCTTATTATCAATGAAAACCAGACTATTACAGTCTATCAATCAATGGCGGTTGGGGGGGGGGGGGGGGGGGGAAGGATATCAACATAATCCGTTATGGGGTCCTAGAAGACCATTAAGACGATTTTTACCCATGTCAAATATTTATTTTACCCCCCCCCCCGACATTAAAA
>FIZR01027926.1:0-45287 GCA_900060175.1 Ferrisia virgata | reverse complement strand
AATCTGAAAGACGGAGGACGTTCCTATTAAAATTAAGAGCTCATACGTGGAGAGAATTTTTTTGAGGTGTCTACCAACCAGTTTTTCAGGGTACCAAGTGAAAAAAAAAAATAATCGTTTTTTTTTGACCCACCCTAATGTAGGTATGTACATTCAGTAAGCACCCTATCAGAGGTGTCGAGTTTTCAGCCTCATTTCACCCCCTTACAACCCCGAATATGTTGTTTTATGGTCGTTTTTGCTTATTTTTGTAGTTTATTCATCGCATAACTTCCCTATAAATTGAGCTAGAAAGTTGAAATGAGCTATGTACATTCAGTAGCGATCTTAGATGTACGTTTTGAGGGTTGAACCCTTCGTACCGTCGATGTTGATTTAGAAAAAAGCATTGCAAAACGATGCTTTTTTTTTCAATTCACAAAATTCTAATATCTCACGAAATTCAGCCTAACGATGCTTTTTTTCCTTATTTAAGATTTTCCAATCGTTTCGTCTTATTTTTTCGATTTAATACCTACGTAGCGTGTTGTCAACAACGTAAGTACATATTACGGTTCAATGTACTATTAAAAAATAATAATAATAATAAAAAACTAAACACTTCGAAAACAAGAGCCAACGATTGACGCGACGTTCTAGGGTTCACGATCGTATTCGTCGTATAAGTTATTAGAAAATAACCGCAGACTATGTAATGCAGGTATAGAACACCAGTCTGCTAATATAAGTACTGGTAAAGGTAAGTTACATACTTATCGCGAAGCAGCATAATTTCACCTTAATCATTCGCTGAAATATTGTCGACGAAGAGGCGAACACGACACGAGACGTTACACGCGATCGCGATGGTGAGATGGTGAGATGGTGGCGAACGATGCAGTAGAAGGAGAGGCGGTGCTTTATGGTTTAAATACCGAATTAATAACTAACACCTTTTTTTACTGAAAGAAAGGTTACGTCGTGCGCGATAATCTGTCCCCATTCCATGACGGCGAGCGTGTGCTTAAAATCAAAAACATCTGTTTCTGGAAATAGAACGGTGTGTATTAATCTAGGACTTGGTAACCAATTTCCATTTTGAGCCAGTCTTACTTGACTAAATCCTGTAAAAAAAGGTTCATATAGGTATAGGTATATATACACGAATAAAATAAACACGCTGTTTAATATAGGTAGGTAGGTAGCTAGGTACCGAAATTGGCGCGATACAGTACAAAGTATACTTAATAGATGTACCATGTACATCTCCATACGTCTGCGAGTATACCATACTCGTGCACACGTACACACGTACATTGGTTTATACTACATATATATAGATATATATATAATTATCAACTAAAGTATAGAGAGAAACAAGTGTCACGATTTTATTAATGGGTTTTTCTTCCCTCTTTCGAGTATATACAGATTTAAACGACAACAATGGAAGGCGTACGAAAAAAAAAGCAGAAAAAAATTCCGCCATAAAAGACGTGGTGGCGTATAGTAGATTTTTTTTTTTCGAAAAAATAAAATACCTAAAAAAAAAAAGCTTTTTCCAAGATGACATATGAATGGGTGATAGATTAGCATTGTAGATGATAGTTAATGATTTCAGTTTTCGCAAGGTCTTTTTGTGGAAGTTTTTGATTTATTACGAAATCTCGATTGTGTGTTAATTTCGTCGCATAACTCGAATATCAGATACGTATATGCAGTTGTTGGTTTTTTGCACGTCGTCGAGTCGACTCGAATATACATATGCAGTGTCAGATTGGTATGCGTGTGTGTGTGTGTGTATGTGTATGTACTTTACACGTACATTTCCTATTACACTTGTGGTGGTATTTAAAGTACCCGGTATGTAGACTTTATGCATGTACATGGATGATACTTGTACTCGAATAAGACTTGTATATATATATATATATATATACTGTGTGTTCTACAAAATACACGTACATACGTATGACCAAGATGATGGTCGACCGACGCTTACGAATAGATAAGTATAGCTATAAATATTCGAAAAGCGAGATGTTTACGCGAATTATGAATTATACCAACTGTCTGCGTACGATGCCGGAAGCAATCGAACGTAAGCTGTGTTCGGTATACCCCAATTGGGTACTTGTAAGTTATTGCATAGGCCTTCGATGGATCGGTATTTATCGAAAGCATTGCAGGGGAATTTTGGTAAACAGATGTCGGCTGAGTTTTGCTCCGCTATTGATAACATTACGTCTGGAAATAATGTATTCGGATCTGTAACAGATAGATAAGTGATTTGTTAAACGCCTCGTATAAACGTGTCAGTAAAATACGATTTTAGGGTTAAGGGTGCGCGATGGAAATGGAGGTGGTGTTTGGTTTTTTGGGAAGTTGAACGCCAGAACGGATGATTTATTTATTTTTTTATTTTTCTTAGCATTTTTTACCGTTATTTAAGAGTCGATAGCGTGATTTTTAAATTCGAAAATTCTTCGAAAAAAACGAACTGTTTTTCTTATTTTTACTATTAATGTTGAATTTGTTGAAATTTTATTTACGTATTTTTTGTGTGTTCGAGGTTTTTTTTTCACTCGTTTGTGTTTTCCTTCTCCTCTCTTAGATCAGTAATTTAATACTACATCTCCCCTCCCCCCTCTGCATTTTAGCAACATATCCAAAATTAGACAAAATCGGAGTGCAGTATTTCCTCATTTATGCACCCTAAACATGTTTTTTTCCCCTAATAACTCTGTCTGAAATTCAGATACAAAAAAAAATGTTGGATTAAAAAATATAGCTAATTAATTTTTCGACAAAAAAGGTGATTACATATTTTTCTAAAAAACTGATAGAAATGCCGTAAAGTGAGTTTGGAAAGAGCATTCTTTATCGTGATATTCTGCGTGAAGTGTTGAGTATTTATAGACGCGCTCCTTTTCAACATTTTTTTACGGCCTTCCTGTCAGTTAATGAGAAAAATTTGTAATGACCATTTTCATTGGAAATGTAATCAGCTATATTTTTTAATTTAACATTTTTTTTGTATCTCATTCAAGAACGGAGTTATTGGCAAAAAAAAAACGTATTTCGGCAGATTTTACTCAATTTTAACACATTGTCGAGGGGATAGTATATTTTTTCGTTTATTAATTTTTTACACTAAGGGTATTCCCGGATAAGAATAGACGAAATATCCTTGATTTCAGAATTAAAAAATTTTTACGAAACATTTGTAGAGTCATCATCACTCTGAACATTTGGTTTAAAATCATTATGAGCCTGATTTTCTGTCACGTTGTCAATGAAAACTGGGCTATTGCGGACTATCAACCTGCGGTGAATGGAGGGGGAAGCACTTATAAAATTTGTTTTGCGACCCTGACTCCAGAAGATCATTGAGATTATTTTTGGCCGCATAAGATATTTATATTTATTTTTTTTGTTTCGAAACTAAAAAGTATTTTCTCAGCTCGATACTGACTAAAATTGATCAAATTTAGAAAATGGGCTACGATTAATGGCGGATTTGGTAATTTTGAGTGCAGTTAACCAAGGGTCAAAATTCAGTTATGTCCAAATTTCGGAGACGGAGTGCTGAGGGGCTAAAATCGCAAAAATTGTTTTTTTTTTTAAGCCAATCGATAGGTAATTCAAAATTGTGTACAATTAGGAGGGCAGATATGAAGGTTTTCCCTTTTTTGATGTTGAAAAAAAAGCTATTCCTCCTTTATCACTCCTCCAAATTGATCTAGGAAGTTGAAATTTGGTATGTAGATTTAGTAAAAGTCCTAGTTGTTCATTTTGAGAGTCTCGACTTTTCAGCTTTATTGCATCTTCTAACAAATGCAAAAAAGTTGTTTTTTTGTCAGTTTTTCTTATTTTTTGACTTTGTTCCTCGCATATCTCTCCCCCTCCCCTAAATTAAACAAAGAAGTTGAAATTTGGTAAGTAGTTTTAGTGTAGGCTTTGGACGTTGCTCCCGGTGATTTCGACTTCTTAGCCTCATTGACCCCCCCCCCCCTACACATTCTTACCATATAATTATAAATTTCATAAAAATCAGGCTGAAAATTCTTTTTTTTTTGAGTTTTTCTCACGCATATTTTACCTCCAAATTGAGCTAGAAAGTTCAAATTTGATGCATAAATTTAATATGCCTTTTCATGGTTTCAGATATTCATTTCAATATCTACCTTTACCCCTACCCCTACTGATGAAACAACATCCCAGACAGCATATTTTCTTTATTTCATGAATTGGCAATTTACGTACTTTCTTGACTTTAGGAAAATCAGACTCAAAAAGTAAAGCATTTTGGTGCTTCCTCCCTCCCCCTAAATATGTAAATGTGAGTACCAAATTGCTTTCAAAAAAAAAAAAAAAGTTTTGATATTCTGAGTGAGTTGATGGAGTTGGGAAGAGGGAACTTGCTGAAAAATATTTTTAAAAGTTTGTATGGTCGAAGGAAGCCTTTCACAATGATAAGGCCAAGTTTAGTTCTTTAATATGGTCAAATGACGTTATCAGTATTATACGTGCGGCTATTCACTTTATAAAATCTCAAGGATAATACGATATTCTTTTCAGTATTTTTACTCCTTATCCTCTCGACAGCTCGCAATAGTTATTGAATTAGTTTTCTTTGTCAAGACAGAAGTAGCCCTTGACCTTGAAGAGATGAATTAAATTGTTTATTTGTAGGGAAAGCGTAATTTCTCATTTTCAATAATTGCCTCGAGCTTTGGGTTCAACAGGGAAAGTAATGAAGTACATTTTGCTGAACTGTCTTTCAAACATTTCCGTATTATGTTGAAAAATAAAATAAAAAATTCGAACAGAAACCAGACCTTTTTAAATTGAGACATTTGATATGATTATTTTTCTGTAGGATGAGGTAAGGGGCAGAAAGGGAGATCAGAACATCGCATTAAATAACATCCTCCTGAGTCTAAGAAGAACACCACTGACCAGTTAAACCATCCTACCTGTGTCCCTGTGTTCTTGTGTCCTCACTTCCTCACTCCGATCAGTGGTGTAGCCAGAATTTTTTCAAACAGAAGGGAATTTTTAAAAATGTGAAAACGTGTGTTAGGGCAGTTTAGGGCCTGCTCCGTTACTCGAAGGATATTCGATTATATTTTTCAACCCTTTGAACTGACCTTTTTGCCACATTGTAAATAATATCTTTAAAATTAATTTCATGCCTGTAAAAGGTACCATGTTCATTGGAAGTTATTTCGCAACTTTTACACTGCCCCCTCCCTTCAACTTTTACATGCATAAAAAAACCTAAAAACTTGGTAATTTTGTTTTAAATTTTTTGAGGATACTCCTTCAAAAATACGAATACACGAAAACAAGGCATTCTAGAAGGAGAACCCGTTGACTCTAGAGGGAAAATGCTCCCCATATGCCCTCTTCCCTTTGTTTGCTATGGCTACAGAGTATAAATCTGCGATTTTTATCCAATTTTTCATACACAGCCAACCTAGCTGCAATACAAAAAAATTGAAATGGTGCAAGCTCGTTGAACATTTTGGCATTTCAATTAGTGAAATGTTATTTCACGAAGAGATTGGTAACTAATTTGAAGAAAAAAATAGCATCAAAATATTTTAATGACGAAAAAAAAAACAATTTAAGAAATGAAAGGAATAAATTTTTCTAGTTTTTTATTTTTTTGTTTTAAAAGAAAAGTGTCTGAAATCTTTTCAAAGCATTTGGTTTTTGTAAAAGAGAGAGAAAGCAAGATAGAAGTCAGCGAAGTTCGTGCTAATTTATAAAATGAAAAAGTCGTTGGAAAAATTTTCCATCTACCAAATCTGAAGTAAATTTTTCAAAGGTGCGAGTTCTTTTCGTTTGTAACGTTGCGAAATATTAACATAATTTTAAACGTGAAAAAAAATTTACACCGAGTAAATTTTTTTCTAAAGCGAGTCGATTATGAAAAGTAATTTTCATTATTCATAATTTACCACGAACGGAGTGTTATTTTTTTTTGTACGTTGCGTTGTACTAAAAAAATAATCATAATTAACATTGTTTCTTCATTACCCATGCACTTATGCAGTTGGTCTAGGTGCCTATGCAAACATCGCTGATGATGTTTTGCCGATGGCTGTACTCGTAATGTATAATTTTCTCACTTATTCTACGAAAAAAAAAAAAAAAAAAATTGGGAAGGTACCTAACTCTCTCTCTCTCTTTCTCTATAGAAACTCTTTACTTGTCGATCTGAATCACTTTCAATTTCCAGCAAAATCGTCCTTCTGGTTTAGGTTGTTCGTGTTATGGATAGTTCTGAGAAATATTTATGACATTTATCGACTGAATGACGTGTATTTGCCTTATACCTACGCCTCACCTGACCCTTGGTTTCATTTACAATATAATATACGTATGCCTACCTACGTATACAGCGTATCTAAACATTTAAGTATGTATTAATTAATATTCAATCGCAATCGTCATTTGCTTTGCCATTAACTCTTCAGTCTTCACGTTGCGGCTTGTTGATTATCATTTTTTTTTTATTTTCGAAAACATTAACGCACGTAATCTACATTGACACACTTTTTTTTTTCACTCTCTTTATAATTGTACAAATGGTATAGGTTGGTAAGTAATGTCATCTGTAAAGTCACATTAACGGTCGTAATGAGTCTTACGTAAGTTCTAATCGAATGTGTAAGCTTGTACGAGGAAAAAATTTTTAATGCTTTGATCATCCTTGTCCTTGCAAATGCTTATTTAGTTAGCTGTAATGATAACGGAATTTGTACGTGGAAGAAATTAGGTACCAAGCTGACAGGTACTACCTACGATAGTGCCGATGCGATGGTTATACTGTTCTTTTTCCTTTCGAAAGAGACGTTAGAGTTGTGGATAAATTTTTCTTTAGGTAATTTTTCCAAATGCGTACATCAAATTATCGTTATTATGGTCTGTGTACTTTTTAAAATGGATTTTCTGCGTCATATTGTCGAAGTAAACCAGGCTATTACAGAGCATCGACCTACGCAGGATGCGGAGGGGGTATTAGAAAAATTGGTTCGGATGCTAAAAGATCATTTTTAAACAATTCTTTGGGCATTTCAGATACTTGAGTGGTATTTACTTGTCTCATCTCTCCAAGTGTAATTAAGATACGAAATTTGAAATTTAGCTTGCAGATTTAGTAGGTTCCTGGGTACCCCTGTTATTCTTTCAGAAGGGTTCGACTCCTTTTCAGCCCTATTGTATCCTATTACAAATCAATGCAGTCCCTGAAAAATAATTTTTTAGACGATTTTTGGTATTTTTCAAGCTTTTTCCACACATATCTACCCTCCAAATAGAGACAGTGAGTTGAAATTTGGTTTGTAGCTATAGTAAGGGTCGTACAGGTGGATTTTGGAAGTTTCGACATTTCAGCCCCTCGCATTTCTTCACATTTCCGAAAATGTAATTTTTTGGTTTGATTAAATTTGGTTTTTGCCATTTTTCGAATTTATCCCAATCATATCTCCTTCTCCCCTACACCACCACCCCCTCGCGTGTAGATTTAGTGCAGGACCGAAATGTATCTTTTAAGAGGTACGACTTCCACACTTGCACCCTTGCCCCTTACTTAGCATCCGCCTCCCCAATAGTCTCTAAAAAGTACAAAGTATTTTAAATGATCTTCACTCTTTTTATAATTTCTTCTTCGCACACATCCCCTCAAAATGGATCAACAAAATTAAACTTTAATATATTCAGCAGGGATCATAGGGGTGTAAGAGGAGAGGCGGATCGACTATTCACTTACAAATCAACTTCTACGTCTACAAAGGTAATCACAACATTTCACAAAAATCAAGCGGAAAAAAATTGTCCTACGTAAATTATAAAGAGGAATATCCTCCTAAATTGAGCCAGCCCTATACACGTCTTTTTTCAGGTTTGTACCCATCAACTCCTTTGTAACCCTTCCTAACTTCAAAAAAGTGTTTTTTGGGTTCAGTAAGGTTCGGTTATTGATGTATTTCAAGTTTGTCTCGTGCATATCTGCCCTCCAAATCGAGTTAAAGGGTTTAATTTTATCTTGTACGTTTGGTAAAAATGTGCTTCTTAAGAGTTTCAATTATTCACTCCAAAATCAACCTCAGCCCCGATTTCAATGTAAAAGGCTATTGCGAGCTATGCATAGCGACTTGCCTTCTGGTTTCAAAATTTGAATTTTTTAAAGGGCTCTTGAGGCATTGGTAAAAGTTGATTTTTAAAAGTAATCTTGATTTTCATATCGTTCGCGGGGGGGGAGGGGGTGGTTGGAGAGATAGGTGACAATGAAAATTATGCTTTGGGGAAGGCTATCGCTAGTCAGGGTGAGAAGAAAAAGCATCGTACTGCGTATCGCTCTTTTAGCCTGATTACGAGAAAATTTGTAACAGAATTATTCGAGCAATTTGCCCTTAGGGGAGGTTATTACGTCAAGTTTTCTTTCTCTTCGAGTTTTGAACAGATTTTTTCCAAACTTGGAATAAAAATGAAGGTATCTACGGGAAGTGTTGTCGAATTTTTTCTAAAGTTTTGGATCCTAAATGTGACCTTGAAATGGAGGAAGAGGGTTGTGGGGCCCATTTTATTAAGTGGCTACCCGAAAAAATTGTCCAGTGTTATTAGAAGTATTTTATGTTTCCCAAAATTTTTTCAATTTTTTTGAAGTGATGACCCCCCCCCCCCCCACTGAAACCCTTAAAAACAATTTTTTTTCGTTCGTAAACGTCTATTTCCGATCAAATAATACAGTTTTTGAACGCTACAGAAGGGTCCACCTCGCCAAAAAATTTTTTTTAATTCCAGGAAGATGATTTCGGGTAGCCACCTAATAAAATGGGCCCTACAACCTTTCTCAAAATTTTCAAAGTCCATTCCAATGTCATATTTAGGGTACAAAAAACCAGAAAAAATTCCACAATACTCCTTATAGATACCTATAATTTTATACCATGTTTGTAAAAAATTAGTTCGAAACTCGCAGAAAAAGAAAGATTGACATGGAAACCCTCCAATTGCTCGGATCAGTCTACTAAGTACCATTTTTCTCGAAATCACAGGCCAGCGATGCAGAGCTATGCTTTTCAGCCTGATTTTCAGTGTCATGTCATATTGTCAATGAAAATCAGATCAACATGCGGTGGATGAGGGGCGAGGGGGGAATATTTACTGAAATTTGTTTTATAACCCTAGAAGATCATTACGACCATTTTTGACCATGTCAGATAAATATTTTTCCTCCGACACTAAAATTCATTTGCTCAGCTCGATACCGACCCAAATCGATCAAATTTGGGAAATAGGCTTAGATTGGCGGTGAATTCGATATTCTGAAAGGGTAATGCTCCCAGGTCATAATTCAGTTGTACCCAAATTGGGGTAAGCGGATGCTTAGGGGCTAAAATCACAAAAATTACTCTTTTTTGAGCCAATCGATAGGCGATTCAAAAGTTGTATATTAAATCCAAAAATCAACCTTTTAGGTCAATTAGGAAGGTCCTTTTTAACCTTGAAACAAAAGCTGTCCCTCCCCTATCTACCCTCCCCACGTTGAGGTAGGAAGTTGAAATTTGGTATTTACACTTGGTAAGGAGCACCAATGAGCTTTTTGGGGGTTTCGACTTTTTAGCACCCTTGAATCCCTCCCTTCCTCGCACTCGTCCCAATCCCCCCTCATTACCCCTGATTGGGATTTCAATTCACATGATTATAATATTTCACGAAAATCAGGCTGAAAAAGCATCCTAAAGCCGTACTTTTTCGCGATGCTTCTTAGCCTGCCTGATTTTCTGTCATATTGTCAATGAAAACCAGGATATTGCAGTCTATCGACCAACAGCGAATGGGAGGCGAGGGGGAGGGGATAACAAAAAAAATCGTTTTGGGGTCCTAGAGGACCATTGAAATGGTTTTTAGCCATGTCGAAAATTTATTTTTATTTTATTTATTTATTTTTTTCCGAATATTGAAATCATTTACTCTACTCGATACCGACCAAAATCGCTCCAATTAGGTCACTCTGCTCAATTTGGCGACGAATTAAACATATAATTCAGTTGTGCCTCAATTTAGGGAAGGGCATGCTGAAGGGTCAAAAACGCAAAAATTGTCCCTTTTTAAGCCAATTGATAGAAGATCGAAAGTTGAATAATATATCCCAAAATCAACTTCCTAGGTCAATTAGGAGGGGAGATATGGGGGAGGGGTTTTCTGTTTTTGACCTTGAAAAAGAGCTGTTCCTCCCCTATCTCCGCACCAAATTGAGCCAGGTAGTTGAAATTTGGTATGTACATTCAGTAGGGACTTTGGATGTGCCTTTTGGGGGGTTCAGATATTTTAACTCTATTGCACCCCCCTACAGCTCCAAAAAAGTGGTTTTTTGATCGTTTTTTATTCCACTTTTTGAGTTTTTTGAGTTTGTTCCTCACATAACTCCCCTCCAAATTGAGATAGAAACTTGAGAGTTGGTATGTACATTTAGTGAGGTCGTAGATGTGCTTTTTGAGGGATCTCGACTTTTCAGCCCCAATTCACCCCCTCCCCCTCCACTGCTTCAAAAAAGTGGTTTTCGGTCGTTTTTTCTTATTTTTTGAATTTGTTCCTCGCATAACCGCCTCGCCGCTCCCCCCCCCCCTATTGAGCTAGGAAATTTAAATTAGGTGCGTACATTTAATAGGGTCCCTGCATCGTCGTAAAACTATGCTTTCTTTTAAATTATTTTTTTCTTTCCTCGATAAATTTTTCAACGGTTTTTGTAAAAGTGAAGTACACGAATATCTTATGAAACTTTATATCCTCGTATGAGCATCTTCAATTAGGATATTCCATTAAAATCGTGCCTTGTGATAAAATTCAATCGAATACATTGCGGGTAGCTGAGTACGTTCTAAGTGCACCAGGTAATTATTACGTATCGACATGAGTGAGAAAGAAAACGTAAAATGTAGGTACTAACTAGAATGCAGCGACCTCTTGCTTCTTCGAGTGTTGACAGCGTTCAAACCCTGTAATAAAAAAAAAAAAGTAAAATTAATTCATTTGAACGATTACATCGATCGTAAAAAAAAAAAAAAAAAAAAAAAAAAAAACTGCTACTATCGATCGAATTATGTATCGTAATTTTACTGCGTATTTTGTATTAGTAAAAATAATGAAAAAGTGAACGATTTTGTAATGGTAATAGTAATGATAGCTGTAGCTATGGTATTTATCTGTCTGATATATTAACTTTTAGCGACAGGTACGGGTACTCAGGTATACTTTCTTTTGAAATAGGGGTTTTTCCCATCTAGGTCGTTGGTCATCTGTTACGTACAGTAGGTATTTGTACGATTATGTCTCGTCTAACTCTTTCGCTTTCGTTGGTGCTGGTGTTGGTGGCGGTGGCAGTGTCAGGTAGTGTTGTTTGTAATAATTGAATTCGAATTATGGATACTGCAGGTAGCTAGAGAACTGGAGATACACGTGTTCGTATTTACACTCATGTTGGTAGAGATACATTAATACGTGTGTCTCCGGGTGTAACTTATTATAGGTGTTATGCTATTCGTTTGTATGCGAGTAAGTGTTGAGTGAAAGAGAAAGACCTGCTTGGATGTTGTATTGCATATACAGGCAATTTGACGTATATTATGTACTTATAAATGTAATAATATAAGAATACATAGTACCTACATATGTATGTAGATAGCAAGATGCACGTTTGTATTACAAAAGTATACCAATTTAAGTGCATTATTACAATCATATACGAGCAGGGTTTTTCCCCAATTACTGAATACTATAGATTGTTATAACATAAATAAAGATAATCGCCATTTCGCGATCTTTTTCATCTTCTCGCCTACGCTACGTGTAACGAGGGTCATTTTAAGCACGAATAAACGTGTTTATTTAATTTCGCTTTTTTTTTTTCTTTTTCATTCGTTTTGTTGTTTTGGTAAAATTTAAATCTGACAAGCCGAATGAAAAAATTAGCTACCGCGCTATGCTGTGTGTGTGTATTTTTTTATTATTTTTTTTTTACCTAGTTACTCTCGATCTCGTGTTCCGGTTAAATCTCCGGAGTATGGTTAAAAAATAATCTGATTTTACGTTTGGATATGAAAATTTTTCGTGCTCTTTGTACAGCAAGATTGTTGAAATGAGATTTTTTCCGAGGATTTTTTTATTTTATTTTATTTTACTTTTAGTTTTTATTTGCGCCTGAAGGAAGGGAACAGGGGAATAATTTGAACGCGAATTGTGTATATACTACTGGCGTAGAATTATTCGAGTCTAAGTGACTTTTCGTTCTTGAGGAAGAAAAAAAACGATAGGTAGGTAGAGATTTTTTTAGAAATTAAAATTACACTCGACGTCTTGGGTAGTATTTTTAGCCTGATTTTCTACGCCATATTGTATCAATGAAAACCACTCTTTTAGGGTCTATCGACCTACGGTGCACAGTGCTCCAGAAAATCATTCTAGAGCGACAAAATCCTGAAAAATCGAATGTCGCCAAAAAAAAGTGATAATACTGAAAAAATATTCTTAGTTGACTGCAAGACAGTGTTACAGGCTTGGATTATCTCCAAAGTACTGATTCTTTGACTTTTTTAGATCATTTAAAGTGCCAACTGCACAAACAGACCCCTACCTTTTTTATCACGCAGAGACTGAACATTATAATGAGGCATTTTTGAACTATAATTTCCACATATGCAAACTTATACTTGCTTGAACGTGGACTAGTAGCGATTATTTTTCGATCACATAACTTCTTTTATTCACCAAGTTACCAAAGGAAGACATCATCATGAAAAAAAAATTTTGTCCACCTATACTAAGTCTATTAATGTGGGGAAGGGAATCCAAAATTTTTTTGAATATTTTTCTATTATTCTACATGCTACATGGCTACATAGACCCACTTTATAAAAAAAAAATGTTGTCCCGCTAAATTGATCCCCTTAACGCAAGAAAATCAACGAAGGAGGAGGGGGTTAAAAAATTTGTTGAATATTTTCTACTTATTCTGCATGATACATAGAGACATTTCATTGATAAAAAAATTCTGCCTCCTTAAATTGAGTCTTTAATGTAAAAAAAAAAATGTGGGGGAGGGGGTTCGAAAATTTTTGTATATTTTCCCCTTATTCTACATTATACATAGAACCACTTTTTTGAAAAAAAATTTGTCCCTCAAAATTGAGTCTCTTGACGTAAAAAAGTTAACGAAGGTGGAGGAGGGTTGAGGATTCAAAAATTTGTTGAATATTTTCCCCTCATCGTAATGATTTCTCCTTAAACACAGTCTCTGAATATTAAAAAAAAGTCAGTTGAGGGAGGGGGTGAGGAGAGGTCCAAAATTTTTTTGAGTATATTTCCCTTATTCTACATGCAACGTAGAACCGTTTTAATGAATAAAAATAAAAATTTGTTCCCTTAAAATTATTTTCTGGACCACTATGCCGGTGGATTGAGGGGAAGGAGCACAACAAAATCCGTTTTTCGGGTCCTAGAACACCATTACAACCAATTTTGCAGACGTCAGAAGATATTTATTTTTATTATTTTTTTTTTTCTCGAAACTGAAAATCATTGGCTCTGCTCAGTACAGGCCAAAATCGATTAAATTTAATAAATAGACTTACATTGGTGACGGATTTGATATTCTGGAGAGGGAATGACGTCGGGTCAAAATTCAGTTATGCCCAAATTTGGGAGAGGGGGTGCTGAGGGGCAAAAATCGTAAAAATTATTCTTTTTTGAGTCAATCGATAGGCAATCTAAAGTGGCGTAATATAGGTAAAAATCAACTCCCTAGATCAATTAAGAGGGAAGGTATGAGAGGTTTTCCCTTCTCTGACCTTGAAAAAGGGATGTTCCTCCCCTATCACCCCTCCTAGTTAAGCTATAAAGTTTTAATTTGGTATGTAGACTTGGTAGAGGCCATAGATGTGCTTTTTTGGTATTTTCGACTTTTCACCCCTTTGTACCCTCTCACAGCCCCAAAAATATACTTTTTTGGGCGATTTTTCTTATTTTTTGAGTGTGTTCCTGGCATAACTCCCCTTCAAATTCAGCTGAGAAATTTAAATTTGGCACATAAACTTGGTGACGGGCATAGACTTGACTTTTGGAGGGGGGCACTCCAATATCTGCCTGTACCCCTGCCACTACTCAAAAAAAAACTCCCCAGAACGCTCTTGTTCTTATTCCACGAGTGGGCAGTTCAAATAATTATCTTCTGAATTTATGAAAATCAGGCTCAAATAGCATTGCATTGTGATGCTTTTTTTTCTCAGAGTTGGTTTTCTTCTCTTTGAACCATCTGTACGTTATAGGGTGCTACTTATTTTTCGAAATGTGTTTTTTACTAGATTCCCCTCCCCCTCCGTAAATTGTTTTTTTGAAATTAGAATAGCATAGATTAGCAAAAAATATAAACCTGAAAGAATAATTTTAAATCGTGGTAACTGGAGTTCAAGTTCAGTTTATTCTCATCCCATAAATATACACAAGATTCGTATTCAGAAGGAGGGTAATTTAGCCTCCCAAGTATAAATTAAGGATCAGTTTTTTCATTACAGCATTTCAATGTGTAATTTGGGTACATTTTGTGCTTCACTTGGTTGGAATTTTTTTGAGCTGATTATTTTCTAGACTGTAGTTCACTTTTTTACTTTGATTTCTCGTAAACCCAAAATTTTTTACTTGGCTGAATTTCAACTAAAATTGCTCAAACTTGATCATTGGGCTTAGTTTGATGGGTGGATTAAGGGAATAAGAGTGAGATTGAGATGTTGAGTTAAAATTTAGGTACAATTAGAAATTTAGTGGGAAGACAGAGCCGATGAAGAATCGATAGGTGTAAACTTAGAATGTGTAAAAATCAACATAATCAGACAAAACAGGGAGGGGCTATTTCTCACATATTTTTTTGCTTGCAATTTGTTCAAATTTACCACGAACTGGGTGAATTGAAATGCAGCTTATAGATTTGGCAGAACTGACATTGAGATGTGTCCTTGGATGATTTTGGTGTTTTGATTTTTTCTCAATCCTAAAAAAGTTGATTTTTGGCTAATTTCAATATTGATTCCTTTTCTAATGCATGCTCATATTGAATTAAAAAAGACTTGAATTTAGCATGATAAATTGGTAAAGTTGTGTTTAGAATGAGCCTTTGCTTGTTTTTTGATACGGTTTGATGGATGTATAAATTTCATATTAAAAAAATCAGGTTTTTTTTCGAACTAGGAGAACTGATGGTAAAATGTTGTTAATCATTAAAAAATAATAAATTTCATGTGCATAAATTCTTAACGATCCAATGTGTAATTATAATTATTATTTTAGACGGTTTAAAATTTTATTTTAGAAATTGATTTTTTTTTTGACACAAAAGTTGTACAAATTTTAATGATATTTTATGCAAAAGTTTCACATATTTGATTTTTTTTTGACCAGTATTTATTTCAAAAACATTTTGAGCACCCTGTAAAATTTTTCATACCTATTTTCACTCACGGTGCTTACAATTAGTTCATATCAAAATTTAGCTTACGAAGAAATTTTTCGTGTAACGATTTTAATAAATCGTGTTCGGTTTACTTATTATTCGAGAAGAGAAAAGGCGTTGTGTAATATGTGCATCTAATCTACTACCCACTTGTCTTATTGAAACGAAGCGTCTGCGGACCTTGAATATTTTCAAGGTTTGGCCGAAACACTTTCGATATTGAAATTGGTCGAGAAATTTTCGATCACTAATTTTTAATTGATTACGCATCGTATAAAATATTATTACGTGGGTAGTAGGACTAGGAACAGCTATATTGATGTACCCAATTTATCGTATAATTATCAGGTTAACAAAGATGTGAGCAGGTAGTCAAGGAATTTAGGGAGTTCCTAGGCCCTCCTATTTTACCATTGAGAATTTTTAAACTCGTGCTATACCTATTAATCTACTGCTTTTTTCCAGTTTAATCTTCAACTTTTAGTAGGATTTTTTTTCAGTTAAATATTTAAAATAATATAATCTTATCAAAATTTTATTTTTTACTTGGCTTCATACATGTTGTATTTTTTTTTTAAGAGTTGGAGGAAGAGCTGGATTTTGTCGTCTAAGTTGCTTAGGAGGGTGTATGAAGGGGAGTCCCTTTTTAACGAAAAAAATTCGTCATTCGCCACCCCCCGCCCCCGTTAGCTTGGAATCCAAATTTTACATTTAAATTTAATGGGTGCCCTGAACTTGCCTTTAGGTGGTCTGTACTCTGTGGGCTCATTGCATACCAGAGCGTTTCAATTTTAGTTTTTTTTTCGAAAGTTGGAGGGGGTATGGAAAAAAAGTTGCGAAATGACGTCAAATTGGTAAAAATTTAGGGTCTCTAATTTGACCCTTACTCATCCCTCGTCCCTTTTAGTTAAAAATTCCGAAATTCACAGGAAAAATCGAAAAAAAATTTCTATCTTTGATCTTTTTGGTGATAACGTGTCATAGAAGGCCACATAAAACAAAAAAAACTTTAAAATTTTTCAGGGGGTTTAAAATTTTGCTCAAAATGCAAAAAATCAATCAAAGTAAAAATACGAAATCTGGTCATGTTTTGTGACATAATAAAAGAAAGTATTTTTTTTGCTGCTTTACTTCAAAAAGATTCGAAATATTCGATTTTTTTTCATTTTTGAACATGGCTTTAAAACCCCTGAAGACAAAAAAAATTGCGAAATTTTTTTTGGACTCATAGTACTAAAAAAATCAAAACAAGAATTTTTTCGATTTTTCATGATAATTTGGAAGTTTTAAACTAAAAGGTGGGGAGGAGGGTTAGGGTCAAGTTAGAAATCCCAAATTTTTACCACGTTTATTTGACGTCATTTCACTACTTTTTTTCACCATCCCCTTTCAACTGTAGAAAAAAACCTAATGGAAAGTCCTATTGCACACCCCCTTCTTCCCTCCCTCCCTTTCATTCATCCCAAAAAGTGATGTTTGATTAGGTGAAGTTGAGTTTTTATCGTTTTTGAATTTTCATATGTACAAAGGCTGACCTATAAAGCCGGAGAATGACGCCACTGCGCTTAGACAATGCGCCACGCGGGAAAACTTTTTTTTACGCCTTAAAGTGCGACTAATTAGCTGTTCAGAGAGGATGAACCATTCTTGAAAGTCTACAGGTTTGGATTTAACACGCTTGTGGAAACGCAACGGGACGTGCGGGAAAATTTTGTTCACTACATTGAAGTAGACACTTTCAGCGTTGCAATGGCTGGTCAACAAACTTTCTAGCTCATTTTGCAGCTGAGATATTAAATTTCAAGGCTAAAACTTTTTTTGAAATTTCTCCCCTCAAAGGTGATCTAGCGGGTTGAAATTTGATATGACCTAGATATATGTACCTTTCGGAGATTTCTACTATTCACTCCAAAATCAACCTATACCTCTATTACTGATTCAGGGAAACAAAATTTTTTTTATCGAACGAATCCGCGCCCCTTCTCCCTATAATTTTGTCTCCCCAAATGCCCGTTTGAAAGTTTTATTAATTTTTTTAATATGGATGATGGTTTCGTACAATTTTGAATTTTTTTTTTTAAATGTATATTAGACTCCTTCGTAACATATGTTTTTTTCAAAATTTTAGCTCGGATACGTCATGGTCAAAATTTGAAAAAAAAAACGAAAATGAGAGGCTAAAATGGGAAAATATTCGAAAAATTTTTTCATCCGAGAAAAATTTCTTAGGTTCCAATAATTTGGTATCGAAGAAGTGAAAAATTTCCGGCGACCCCTATTCGTCCCATAACCCCCCTCTCCCACACCAACTCCCCAAAGGCTATTCGCAGAATGACAATATTGGTGTCGTTTTCATATGTTTCGAAGCTCTTGAACACGAATTTACAGTCGAATTCGCCATAAGTGTATTTTTTTACTGAAATTACGAAATACGAAGTTGTCATTACAACAATTGCTGAAGAATGTTATTTATTTATTTTTTTATTCGGAAAAAATTTCAAAAATGGAAAGAAAACCGCTTCCATTTAAATCCATCATTATTGCTAATCAAATCACTGATTTTCTACATTTAGAGGAAAACCAATTACGATACATCCTAACCAGTTCGTATCAGCTGAAACGAGCTAATTTGTACCTATTTGAAATGCTAACTGAAAGGGGTAATATCAATGTGTATAAAACATGTAAGTAAAAAAAAATCGAATATTTAAAAATTACAGAAAAAAATACACATTTATGCCGAGATTTCGGGCAAATAAGGTACTTATTGCGAATTCGACTTTAAATTCGTACTCAGGAGCTTCGAAACATATGAAAACGACACCAATATTGTCATTCTGCGAATAGCCCTTGGGGAGTTGATGAGGGGGGAGGGGGGTTATGGGACGTACAAGGATCGCCGGAAATCTTTCATTTCTTCGATATCGTTTACTACGTATCTGTACACAAATTATTGGAACCTAAGAAATTTTTCCTCTGATGAAAAAATTATTCGAATATTTTCCCATTTCAGCCTCTCATTTTGAGTTTTTCCAAATTTTTACTATGACGAACTCGAGCTAAAATTTTGAAAAAAATATATGTCACGAAGGGGTCTAATATACATTTAAAAAACAAAATTTCAAAATTATACCACGTCATTATCCATATTAAAAAAATTAATAAAATTTTCAAAAGGGCATTTGGGGAGACAGTGATAGGGAGAAGGAGGTATTGATTTTTTTAGAGATACCCCTCATATATGTTTACAACATATCAAAAAATTGAGCAAATCGATCGATTAGCATCTTCAAAAAAAAAAAAACGTGTTTTTCACTTAGAGCTACCCTACTCGAAAACCAGTAGGGTTGAGGGGGTGAGGGATGTTTGTTTTTCGATAGTACCCACCTACCACCTAAGTGTCAGCTTGAAATCGCTCGGGGCAAATTTAACATTGTTATCCACCCATAGCTTTTCCAATCCAACAAACGTTAAAAATCAAGTTTTTAATTTCAAAAAAATATTTTTTTTTCGTTTGAAAAATTTTCAAAAAAAAGTGTCCAATAATTTCGAGCAATCACAATTACACACGTCCACTTTTTTTCAAAATTTCAGAATAAAGTATACTTAAAACCAAAAAAAAAAATTATAAAACTAAAAAAAAAAAATAATTAAAAAAAAAACACAAATTTGAAAATTTTCAAATGTGAAAATTAAAAAAAGTAAACTCACCTGCGACGAGCAGCATAATACGGAATCGCGAACCAGCACAAAAACCGTTACAAAAACACCGCATAAAATTATCTTAAACATGGTACGCGAACTACACACAAGTTTTACATGGCGTTGGAAAATCAAAACAGTCCCTCGAGAGCAAACGGTAAACTAATAATATCGAATCGCTTATGTTTCATTATCATATAGTCCATTTAAGTATGATTCACGCGTTCACTATTTTAGTCGTCGTCGGTAGCGAAATGAGATAATTGTTTTGTGCGAAAGCAAGAAAGATGTACCTCGGCGTATGAAGGAAAAAAGTCAGTTTAATTAAAGTCATTTTCAAAAGTTCTGACATTGACCACAAGTCACGTCTCGACGCAGAATCATTAGTCCACTTTTATTATTGAAATCGCATTTCTCGCATAATTAGCAGTTCATGAAACACTAGCCTCGTTTTTTTTTTCGCTTCTTTTTTTTTTTTTTTTTTTTTTTTTTTTTTTTTTTTTTTTTTTTACACGGCTCGCGTACGTATAGGTTTACTTTGACTATTTCTATATGTGTACAATGTACATATATCGCACATTTAAAACTCGTGAAGGTTTTCAAAACTACAATGTAATACGAACATTTTAATATGTAAAAATCACTTTATGACAACCGGTTTCGTTTGTATATGTATATGAATTAACATGTTATGATGCTGTATTGTAGTATTTTTTTTTTCTAAAACTATTATTCGACCCCCACCCGCGACCGTTGCACCTACCTCGCTCGATCATTCGCACGTTATGGTATATACATATATATATATATATATATATGTGTATATATAGGTGTACCTAAGACCAACGAGTGATGGTATATGCGGGTGGAAATGGCATATTTTATACACGGTACGTATAAACAGACGCGGAAATAAATGAAAAATTACTCCTCTAATAAGCTATACTTACTTACACTATTTTTTTATACAGTCGGTGATGAAAAATGGGTTTTTTTCTCTCTTATGTGTGTATTTTTTTAAGTTATTATTTTTACGTTTGTGATTCCTTATTAAGGTGTGTTTTTTGTTCGCTAAAGAAATAGATTCGGAAACGCATGCTAAGTATCTACATACGAGATATATCTCTGGTATTTTTTTCGTCTCTCTGATTATCGACGATGAAATATGCATATTTCATCGTCGATAGACTAGACAGATACCTTTACCTTACCTACTTTAATACGTAGGTACAATGAAATCGCACAGGTGGTTTATTAGGTTTTCTTTTTCTAGAATATTATGTCATAGAAATTCCATCGTATATGACAAGCTTTGATGACGATACGATTCGAATATTTTGGAAGTATTTAACAAAAACAACGAATAAATTATGTTTCAAGATATACCTATATTTTTTTATAAAGTCATTTTTGAATATACCTAAAATTTGCATACAATACTTACAAATATGTACTTGATGTTTGTAAAATTTACATTATTCGTATTATAATTATTCTAATCCAAAAATACTTATGTCAAAAATTAGCGTGAAATTTTATTCGTCAATTTTTATCATTTGAAAATAATTTTTAATATCATGCTTAAGAACTTGTCTACCTCGATGTTGTTGCATTAGAAAAAAAAATGTCTAAAAATAGTAAAAAATGAATAAACCATTATTTTTGACTTTCAACGTAGTAATTCGGTAGCGAGGAATTTCTCAAAGGTTGGGGAGGTATCTGAATTCTCTCCAAATGATGATTGAGACATGAAAGTTTTTTAGTGGCAATTTTTCTGAGTTCAAGGGAGAAAGGGCATTTAGTTTCTTGAATACTGCTGAGATTGCTGGCTGCGGCATTGGATCCTAAGGCACTCGATTTATTACAAAAAAAATTAGATAAATGATCATTAGTTCTCAAAGTTAAGAACTTGACTACATACTTTGATTATATTATTTTTCGATATGTTGAACGCGGATTTGGTCGTGAAAATCGCAGCAAAAAACCCCAGTTTCGAAATAAACCGGTTGCAATTCGAAAATGTAGTCTTATTCGCGTATTTAGGCGCTGAAAACTAACCTGATCGAAAAAACCGACTCAAAAGAACCGGTTTCAAGGTAAACCGGTTTCTTTATTGGAATTTACCTCAATTTTTCCCGAAATTTTTTCTGCTATTTTTAGGGTAGGTAGCTTAGGCGGAGATAGGTCAACGTTTGGGCTGGGGGAGGGGTTTTAGCCCTACATCTTTCCACCTTCATTTTCTAGAGGAAAAAAAGGTCGTATCCTAGTATTGACGTGCATAGTTTTGCCCAGGCGAAGCGAGGATGAAAAAAAGTTGTGTAAAAAACCAAGTGTCAGAGGTTCGAAAAAGTGCATTTAACGACATTTGTTACCTCCAAAAAATAACATTTCGCCATTTTTAGTCGTATAGAGTAATGGGGGGGGGAGGATTAGCTGAACATTTGGAAGGCTTGAGCCTTCTCATGCTCCCCTTATCTCCGCCTATGGTAGGTGGGTACTGAAAACAAACCTTATTTATGAGCAGTGATATTAAAGAACTGGTTTATTTGTTGAAATTTGGCTCAATTTTTTTATAAATTTGTTTTTTGGGCTATTAATAGGAAGTTTTATTTTGATAATTAACGTAATTTAACCGGTTTCCTGGTAACCTGCTTTCATTGCTGAAATTTAGCTCAATTTTTCTATAAATTTGTTCGGTGCTGTTTTTTGGGGTAGGTGCTGAAAAAAAACTTATTCATGAAAAGTGACACAAATGAACAGGTTTCGAATTAAACCAGTTTCATCGTAGAAATTTGTCTCAATTTCTCTGTAAATTTGTTTTCTGCTACTTTTTGGGGTATTGAAAACTAATCTTGTTTTGAGAAATCGCATAAATTAACCAGTTTCAAGATAAACCGGTTTCATGTTTGAAGTTTAGATCAATTTTTCTATAAATTTGTTCGATGCTGTTTTTTAGGGTACTGAAAACTAACCTAACTATGAAAGATGACCCAAAAGAACCGATTTCATTGTTGGAACCCAGCCCGAATTTTTTTATTAATTTGTTTTCTGCTGTTTGTTTACAAAGAGCTAAAATTGATCTTGATTATGAAATGGGGCACAAATTAACTCGCTTTGAGGTAATCCAGTTTCATTGTTGGCATTTGGTTTAATTTTTCTATACATTTGTTCGGTGTTTCTTTTTGGGACATTGAAAACGAATCATATTTTGAAGAGTGGCACAAGTGAACCAGTTTTTTTAGGGGTAAATGTTGAATTTTGGCATGTTTAAAAAAGTTTATTACTTATGGAGTAAGTGGGAGAGAGGGGCCTGATTTGATTGTTCACATTTAAATTTCTCACTTACAAAAAGTCAAGAAGAAAATTTTCAATTTCTTGAATTTAACAATATTTTAAAATTGTTCAGATTCATTGAAATGTTGCATATAACCATCCTCTAAATGGCTTTAAATTTTTAATGTTGTTTCATGAGATCTATTACTTGGCAGTTTTCTTTAGATATACAGAGTGTTTCGTCTTGATAGTACCCCCTTCATACCACAAGTAGAGCAACACAAGTTGAACTCGTGTAACATGAGTTGCCTATCCGAAACATTGCAAGGACTGTGCTACGAGCATTTGAATTTTTTTTCAAAAATTTTAGAGTAATTTTAAAAAAATTCCCATTTATGAAGTAAAAATGGTAGAAATGTCCAGTTTACACTGAAGTATGGCAAATACAATGTAGTATCTTTGATAAAAAAAATTAGGGTCACGGATAGTGGGGTTCGTGAAATATGACGAATTTAATTTTAAAAAATGGTTAAGAAATTTGAAAATTTTCTGAATTTTTGTTCATAACTTTTTAAAAAGCTTTTTTAAATACCCATTTAAAAAAATTTTCTTGAAGTAACGAGGTACCCTCCACCACTTGGCGTAATTGAATTTTCCCCAGCTTGTTTAGAAATGTTGGAAAACAATTGTTTTGTTAAAATTTTTTCCCATTTTTCTAAAAAAAAATATCCATGGAAATAAAAAGTTTAACAATAAGCTCTTTTTATTGAAATATTCAATTGATTTAGAGAAAAAAATATCAAAATCGAGTAACTGTTTTAATAAAAAAAAACGTTTTTTGCCGAAATTTATTTTTCTTCAAAATTTTTTGTTTGAAAAAAATGAAAAAATTATAACGAAACAATTTTTTTCCAACATATCTAAACAAGTTGGAGAAAATTTAATCATGCCAATTGGTGGAGGGTACCTTGTTACTTCATGAAAATTTTTTTAATCGGGTACTTAAAGCAGCTTTTTAAAAAGTTATGAACAAAAATGTAGAAAATTTCAAATTTTTCAATCATTTTTTTAACATTAAATTCATTATATTTCACGAACCACGCCATCTATGCCCCTAGTTTTTTTACCAAAGATACTACATTGCATTTCCTACATTTTGGCGTAAAGTGGACACTTCTACCAATTCTAGTTCTTAAATTGGAATTTTTTAAAAATTACCCTAAATTTTTTGAAAATAAAAAATTCAAATATCTTTGGCAACAGCCTCTGCAATGTTTTGGATAGGCAATCCATGCTACATGAGTCCAACTTGTGTTGCTCTACTTGTAGTATGAAGGGGGTACTGTCGAGACGAAACACCCTGTATGTTTTAGAAGGGAGTGGGACAGTTGATAAAAAAATCATTAATTTTTACCTCGATGATAATTACAAATATCAAGCCTTTGATTCCAGTGGCTACAGATCAACCATGAAAATATTAGAATTCCATTCTGAAATTTATTTATTTTTTAATCTTGTTTTTTATTTGAAAATCTCATAAATCTGTTTCAAAGGTGAGGGATAAATGCAGATTTCGATATCACAAGCCTTCATAAAAATATCACAAACCATTTATGTGGCTCTATGAGTAAGTAAGAGTATGGTTGAAAATTGAGTAGTTCTTAGTCTATGAATTCGTATTCAACCTCAGGTCTTAAGGATCAACGCTATCTCACTTTCCTATCGAATAAATATTCGTACATTTTCGTAAAACTGGAAAATTTTCCAAAATTTGAGAAATCAACATATCCAGTTTGTTAAGTTCAAATGGGGAAACTTCAAGAGCATTTTGTCTACACTCAGGTGTATTACGACCACCTGTAAAATGAATAAGTAATTATTTAGTATATTCGATCAAGGTTCCTATCAAAATAAATGTTTAATGTTACTTGTCAAGTTTCCTCGTGATCTTTTAATTTTCGACACGTGATGAACTTCTGGGGTCAGCTGTAATTGAAATGGTGAAAATAGGTGCTTATTTTATAATACACATAAACCATGCCTATAAGACAAGAAGCCATTGGAATGAATTCATCGCATCGCAACTATAACTACTATATTTATAAGGTTCTTTGATCATTTACCATTGATAAGGAAATTATACGGTCGTTACATTTTATTCATAAGTGGCGACCGATGCGGCGAATGTACCTCGTATTAACACGTTGAAGTTCATTGATTGAGCGAGAGAAAAAAAAAAAAAACCTTAAACGGAATACCTTACCTATCTGCCTACCTGTACACCATCTATACACACGCGTTTTATTAATATTAATAATGCGGTGCAGTTTTAAATATAACGTTGAAATTTAGCCGGCGCGATGATTTATAGATTGATGAATCGTGTTCGACCCTCGAGATTTATACCTGCAATAAATATTTCTCGATAACGCGTGTTCTTCGTGTCTAGCCCTATTTGCAGTAGTTTTGCATGAATTATTAAGTACGTTTAAGTTTGATATGGCATTCAAATATTTGATATAAATCATGGTCAATGCTCAATGATTTGTTACCTAATTCATCGCGCTGGAGATGTTTATAACGGTCGCGTTTTACGTGATGCTGTATACGTAGATCTTCATACAGTACGTAGGTACAGCTACGTACTACATCTACATACGTAGAAAACCTGATAATACATTGCGATGTTGGCAAAGAAAATCTCTCATTTTTTCAAGTTCATCCACACACTCTGCTAGACCATTATTATGGTGATGATTTCTCGCACGTTGTTACACTAGTTACCTCTTCAGCTGTTCGGTGTACCTTCTCGTTGATCTGTGTGCCCGTCAATTTTGCAAAGAAAATACGAAATTCTCGAATTACTACGACGTCGAATAGATTTTCAGTTCTTTCTTCTCATCTTATAAATTTTAATTTGCTAAATTAGGCTGATTTGCGACGACGGGTTAGGTTTTAAAAATTCAAATGAACTTTTAAGATAAAGATGAAGAAGCGGAGAGTCAACCAACCGAGTCGTTCAATTTGAATGAATTGAACTTTGCCCTTGTATTTACCCTTCTGTTTTCTATTTTTGCCAAGTTTTTTTTTTTTTCAGTTGAATTTTAAAAGTGTTCTTGAATAAATCAATCTTTTACCTTTTCTACTCGTACTTATCTCGATCTTATTTGACGAAACGATAGCTTAATGGGTAACTGATTTTTTTCCCTATATTTTCTGCTCCTACAGTTTTTTTTTTTTTTTTTTTTTTTTTTTTTTTTTTTTTTATTATACGTTTTGTGGTATTGAAAAAAAGATCTATTATGAGATAAAGTGTATTAGATGCGGAATGTGACGAAATGTTTGAAAATTTCAATTTTTAAATCGAATACGACTGAAGATATGAATCTGTTTTTGGCAGGTGATATGGTATGTGAATTTTACAATGAAAAAATTCCTAAGGTAAAGGTTGTCACCTTGTTGATACTTGTAATCAGTTTAATGATTGCTTCAAGTAGCGAAAATGGTACCTAAGTAAAGGATAATGATGGACATCTTCTCCTCTCTCCTTTCCTCCATTATTACTGTGATTCATTAAAAGAGTTTTTACAAATGTATTGGTATCGTATATGACTACTTGCTTACGTTTTTGAAATATTTCATGGCAATATTTTTAGAAAGAGGAAGATGGGTGAAAATCAAAATCTTCATAAATCCATACTATACATAGGCTGATTGGTGGAGGGGGCAGGGGCTTAAGTCCCCCCTCCCTCGATTTTGAATTAGTCTCTCCTCCCCAGGGAAGATCTAACAAATGACTGAAAATTTATTGAGACAAATTGATTTTTTAAAAAATGCTCAGAATAGTGTAAAAGTTTATGAATTTCTTTCTTCAAAATTTCGCCCATTTTCATTTTACACTAAAAATTGAGCTTACAACTACCTCCCCCTCAACAAAAACTTTTTTAACTAGCTCAAATGTAAATATTCATTCAATTTTTTTTGTTTACTATCCTGGGGCCTTACCCCCCCCCCCCAACTAAATCTCCAAAATTTGCTTATGATACTTTATGCACCCACTCAACGCAGATTAAATAGAGAGCTAGGCATAAGTTACCAAGTGCCAATTAGTCTCTTATGCAATCACATTGAAACATTTTGGACGTCTGGGTTCTTTTAGTCATCCTGAGTTGATTTTGTGAGTTCAACCCCCCCCCCCCCCCCTTCGTAAAACGATGAAAAAATCACTTTATGACAATTTTTAGCTCTAGAGATGTTGAAAATTCATAAAAAATTTCCGAAATCGCGAAATTTTTGCAGTTTGAACGTAAAAGAGGAAAAAAAATCATTCAAATTTTCATTTTACTGGCCCCAAAGACGTTGCTGTATTTTCAAAAAAACTACTTCAAATGTAATTTTAAAACTCCAAGTATATAAACTTGAAAAAAAAAATACAGAAAAAAATTGTTATGGTTCAAAACGATATTTTACAGTTTAACAAAAATAAAAACTGAACAACACCTACGAAAAAAATTCCGTCAGATTTTCGTGAAATATTATAATTATGTCAATTGTTTTTGTAATTAGTGTTCAGGGTGGGGGGAGTTTAATGGGGCTAAAATGTTGGCACCTTTAAAAATCACATCTAGGACCTCTAATAAATCTACATACCAAATTTCAACTTTCTTGCTCAATTTGGAGGGGAGTCATGCGAGGAACAAAAAACTCAAAACATAAGGAAAATCGATCAAAAAACTATGTTTTGGGAGCGGTGAGGGGATACAATGAGACTGAAAAGTCGAGACCCACCTCAAGTTACACATTTAAAGCTCCTACTGAATGTACATACCAAATTTCAGTTTCCTAGCCCTATTTGGTGGAGAGTTATCCGAGGAAGAAACTTAAAAAACTCGAAAAATAAGAAAACCTGATCAAAAAACCACATTTCTGGGGCTGTAAGGGGGTGCAACGGAGCTGAAAAGTCAGGACGCCCAAAAGGCATATCTTGGGCCTGTACCGAATGTAAATACCAAATTTCAACTTCCTACCTCATTCTGGTGGGGAGATAGGGAATGAACAGCGATTTTTAAAAATGAAAAAGAGAGGAAACAGTCATATCCCCTCCCCTGATTGACCTAGGAGACTGATATTTGGATACACTGTACAACTTTGGATTGTCTATCGATTGACTCATGGGGATTAATATTTGTGATTTTAGCTACGCAGCACCCCCTCCCCTAAACTTGGGTATAACTGAATTTTGCCTCGAGGTCAACCCTACTCCAGAATATCAAATCTCTCGTCAATCAAAGCTTATTCTTTAAATTTTATCGATTTTGGTCAGCATTGAGCTGAACAAATATTTTCTATAATTTCGAAAAAAAAAGTAAAAATAAATATCTGACATCGCCAAAAATGGTCGTAATGGTCTTCTAGGATCCCAAAACGGAATTTTTTGATATCCCTCCCCCACCCAATTGCCGTAGGTCGATAAACCATAATAGCTTTGTTTTCATTGACAATATGACATGGGAAATCATGCTAAAAACCGTTAATACCTCACTTTAAAATTATAAAGAGAATGAAAAATCTTTCAAAGTGTCATTATACAGTTCAAAAAACAAGAAAAATTAAATTTTTTTCCAACGTGTAAATCTGTAAAATTTTGTAAAAATCATACAAAATGACGTATTACTCATTGCTCAAAAAGCACGATGGAGTTGAAAAAAAATTTTTTAATGTTAATTTTTTTCACAGTTCGGATTCGTATTTGATTTGCTGAAAAAGATCGAGAATTTATCTTCTATAAACTATTTATTTTTAAAATTTATAAAAATAGTCGCATTACTTTTGAGCATTTGAGTAGGGATAGAAGAACAACGAAGAACCGAGAACTAAAAACGTAAAGAACTTGCGATTTTAACGAATAAGAACGAAAAAAATAACAACAAAGTTGAGTAATTGAAGAACGAGAACAATGAAAGCAATTTTAATTATTTTCCGTTTTTCTTATTTTTATTTTTTTTTTTTTTTGAATTTAGCAGATATGTTTTTGATTTGATTGTAATTTAATTATATTTTAATAATTTTTTTCTGAGGTTTTAAATTCGTTTTCATTAATTTTCTGACTGATTCGACAACTTTTAGTTAAATTTTCAAAAAGTTGGGTGTTGCGTTGAAGAGCAAAAACCAACAAGAACGATAACAAAAAACTAAATAAAACCAAATAAAAAACAAGAGCAGTATTCCATGAACCATGAAGAACAAGTACAAAATAAGAACAAAATTTACAAATCTTACACGAAAATAAAAATCAACAAGAACAAGAATAGGAACCAAAATTCATTCATTTTTCCATACCTAATTATGAGTTACTTATCATAATTAATTTTTGCATATAGTTTATGAACTTTACATACCTAATGATATGTATTTCTTTGAAATGAGAATTTACAGCTTTTAACCACTTTGCTCAAAATTTAACTCTCTTTGTTCTCATTTTCAGTCTTTCATTCACTTTTTAGCCTCCTATCAGTTATCAGTTGTAATGATTACGTTGCTCTGTACGTTAACATAATATAAAAAGCAAATTGAAATAATTTTAACGTCCTCAGACGCCAAATTTTTCTCCTGTAATTTTCACAATATGCAAACTCTCATAAATGAGTGTGATTGAAGTTGCTCTGTTGATTTTATTTTTCAATCAAATAGCAATTTTCGAAGAATAAAAAAATATATGTACAGGTACATAGGTAGTTATTCTTCAGTTCTTTTCTATTGAAGAATATTTTAATCTTCTAAATAATAGTAAATGAGTATTTAGGTGTAAAATTTTCAACCTTGAGAATTGAAATTTTTATTTGTGTTTGTAAGATTGATTTTGTACCAAGATTTACTTTAAACCTGAACCACTAAAAATAGTGCATGACTTTGACTTTGAAACTTTATAAGTTGAAGCATATGAATTGGGCTTGTACAACTATTTTCAAATTTCCGGTTACGGTATATGATATATGTGATCATTGATCATTGATTTATTTACCAGTACTTTCGAGGTTTCGAGTCGTAGTTATATCATTTGTTTTATTCGTAACTTTCAGAACTTTCTCTAAAAAGGATTTCGATTTTTCTACATCTACGTTTTTAAATTAAATATTACATGCTTAGGTACATTTAGCATTCGACTTTCTCACAGACTTTTGTTTAACTAATCCGTTGTATGCACCTGCTTATATTTTAATGTCTTTTCTGTTTGCCTCGATCGCAATAAAATTAATCTTTTGTTTCAAAACCTTTGTGAATTTTCTTCGCCAAGTTGAGCAACAATCCATACGAGGTGTGCTTACGTACTTAGTTAATTTTCAAAACGTGTACATTTCAATGCTTTCATGACTGAATTTTCGAATAATTTAAAACTATTCAACGGTTCTTTCAGTGAAAACATAATTATTATGTATATAATTAACACTAGACAAATCGTTCTTGCGAACTAAGTGATAGGTATTTTAAATTTGCAATGGCATGGTCATAGTTGATTTTTCAACAGAAAAAGTGAATAAAAAATCCAACGTAAAGAATTACACTTATACTTTTCGGCCCATAACCTGTATAATACTTATGTAATAACATAACAGGAAAAATAATTGCTTGTAATTTCAACTTACGTGCCTGTAATATTGTCAGAAGCAATATTTATTTGGGTGTTTGAAATAACGTCGAATATCTTGTCATGCGCATGCGCATTCTTGAAACCCGCACGAACGAACGATAGCCACGTTATTAACGTTATCAGTTATCTGTTGTTGTTATTTCTAATGTAGTAATTTCGTTCGTTCGGTTTAGCATCGTAAATAATTGAAATTAGGTCTTAAATCGATATCCCATTAAATTGGTGATATTTTAATACTTTCTGCCGTTTATTAACATCAATTAATAATTCTAATTTACTTCGTAACCTTTTTCAATTTTTTGTATACGTTAAATTCTCACCGCCATCTTAAGCACTAAATCGTTCCTTTAACTGACCTTTTGATTCACCAAAGCTTGAAGAATGAATGAATGATGATTCTGCTATCTATTGTAGCGTCACCGAGGAACAATAACGATGGTACTTATCGATAGAAACAATACTCGAATAAAGTTTAACTCTATATTTCATACTATTACGTAGAAAAAAAATAATTATTAACTAGTTATCTCTTTACTCTACTTCGCAACCTTGAAGACGACCGTCTAGAATGAATAGTTCAAAATACTTAGTGTGTTTCGTGTTACTCTCAAGTTTAATCGTACTGGCGGTGGCTAAGAAATTTCAAAAAGAAGACGAAAAACCGGCTTGGGCCAAAAAAGATATTCGAGACTATTCCGAAGCGGATCTTGAACGTTTATTAGATCAATGGGAGGTTCGTATATATATCACCTTATCTTATATTATATTACTTACTTATCTAATGAGTGATTAAGTAAATACAAACGTAATCACTGTGTGCTTGATAGGAAGATGAAGAACCTCTAGAACCTGACGAGTTACCGGAACATTTAAGACCTCAACCGCAGATAGATCTCAATAACGTGCGTATAACTTCGTATCGATGTATTGGCTGACATTTACAATGATGATGTTATTATTTCGATGATGTTTGTTCGTTAGATTAAGAACACCGATCCGGAAGAGTTGATGAAATTAAGCAAAAAAGGTAGAACTTTGATGACCTTCGTTAAAGTATCTGGTAAACCAACTAAAGACGAGACCGAAGAATTAACTAAATTGTGGCAAACTAGTCTGTGGAATAATCATATTCAAGCTGAAAGGTATTTCGTTTGTGTTCTTCGCTACATTTTATATTCTACCTCTTTTAGAGTGTTGAAGTTTTATTATTCGTACAAACAAATGGTTACTAAAACGTTAGTTTGATCTTATTTTAGATATCTAATCGAAGACAATCGAGCTATATTTATGTACAAAGATGGATCTCAAGCTTGGACCGCTAAAGATTATTTAATCGAACAAGAACGCTGTGATACCGTTACTATCGATAGTAAAGTATACGAAGGCAAACACCGTAAAGTAAGCATTTTCGTTCATTCGTTATTCGCTAGCTGTACCGCTGGCGTTATCTAGCCTCTTACATTCGTATTATTTGCAGGCTTCGTCGTCGCGAGTACAATCCGAATTATAATCATGATCAAAACAATACAAAACAATCTACTGTACGTTATATCCTACGTGGACGTGTTGGCGGTAAGCTTAATCATTCCATTGTACAATCAACATCTACAATCAATCGGTATATCAAATGTTAAAATCGGACTCCTCGGATCGATCTACTCAGCCGTACAATTCTTCGCTAGTCCACTCATTGGTCATTTGAGCGATGTATACAGCAGCAAAAGAGTACTGATCGTTACACTGGTGATGTGCTCAATATGTTACCATATAATGGGTCGATCGACGACATTCGTTTCTATGATATTGATCAGATCAATCATAGGATTCGTCAAACATACTCAGCTGCTGTGTAAAAACTACATCCAAGAGAGTACCAACGACGAAAAAGAACATTTTCGTATATTCGGTAACTTGAACGGATTCACATCATTGGGCTACATCGTCGGACCGGTGATAGCGGGCTACGTGATCGATATGCAGGACGGATACGCATACATGTGCAGCGTTACCGGTGTACTGTTCGGCGTAAATGCAGCCATATCGCATTTTCTCAAAATATCACCAAATAAGAAACCAGTCGAACATCGAAATACTAATTTTATCACAAGTTTCAAGAAAATTCCTTGGTCTATATGTTGGGATATTTTTCTACTCAAGTGTCTGGCGGTATTCGCCATGTTTTCGTTTTATCTTAATTATCATACCGCCACGACTACTCGATATGGGACATCGTCTGTGCAAAATGGATATTCGTTATCGTTGCAGGGTTTAGTTCGAGCCTTATCGGCGTTTTTCATTCATAAAATATTCCAACTGTTTCCCAGCCATTTGGATGTTTCGCGCAAAATGCAGATCATCTGCGGTATCCTGATCGTCACATTTTCCGCGCTATATTTATCCAATTCGTTTTATTTATTTTTATTATTCTTGGTACCGTTGAACGTGTGTTTGTGTTTCATCCGAATCGTAAATCACGATGCGTTGGTCGATCGAATCAAGGATCATCAAAAGGGTATTATATTAGGGGCATTTAATAACGTCACAGCTGTGTGTAGATTTATTCTACCCTTGTGTTCTGGATACATCGTCGATGCATTCGGATACGATGGATCGTATCTAATCTCTATTCTATCGTTAGTCGCAGGTCTTATTATCATAAGCATGTATAGTACTAGACCGAAAGTTGATTAAGTCTTTATTATTTGGTATGTTTCGTATTCCATTTTACATAATAGTTACCAGGATGCTATTTTCGATGTGGTATTTAGCTATATTTTTCAATTTTCACATTCCTGTTGCTGGGATAAGGTTGATGATGTTTCCAAAATATGTTATCTCTAATTAGGTGGTGAAAACCTACTATTGTAAACTGTTGGCAGTGTGCTCTCTGTGGTAATTTTGATGCGATAGTGTCCATTTATTGAAGAATCTGTATGGGAATTTTATTTTTTCTGAAACGAGGCGTCCTTTAATTTTTATTAATTATATTGCAACATTCGTGATATTTTTTTTTTTTTATATTGTTCGTAAACGTATACTCTTGTATAGTCATTGTAAATATAATTTCGTTTGGTATATCGTTTGTTCTAGTGTTGTCACTTTTACGAATATCATGCGAGCGCATGCACCAATGTGGAAACGATGTGTGCAAATTTTTCAGTTCGAAACATGTAATTTATTCTGTTTTCGTTTTTCGATGATTAATAAGGAAGATAAACGACCTTGAGAGTTTGAAATTTATAACTGTTTCGAATTAATCGTTGTCATATTTCATGTAACTAGCTGTCCGTCTATCTGAAAAAACTGATTTTATAACGATCGTTCGATTTTTATAAATTTTTGTGATTCGTTTCGAATTCGTCGCGTTTCGGTTAGTACTACAATTTTGGGTACTTTCTGTACAAAAGTTGATCTGCAATTTGTATCGTCCCCCTTGTAATTTAAAAGTTCTAAAAGTATTGATGTGTTCATCAGTTTTTCGCATCTATTTACGCAGCAAATACATTAAATGAGCTTGTGATTACTTATCTTTGATTTGCCAATTTATCAGAGATATGCTAATCATCGAATTGAAAAATGCACTTAATTTTCTAATTAATTTTTCTTCAAATTGGCAGCTTTTTAGCCTGATTTCAGATGCCATATTGACAATGAAAACCAGGCTATTACCATCTTTCGACCTAAGATAGACGAGAGCAAGGGGGGAGAATAATCAATAAAATCCGTTTTGAGTCCTAGAGAACCACTACGACCATCTTTGCCCATGTCAGATATTTATTTTCATTTAAAAATTTTTTTTTTCGAAGTAAAAAATTATTTGCTCAACTTGATACCGACCAAAATCGATTTAATTTGGGAAATATCTTTAATTTGGCGGCAAATTTGATATTCAGTAGTGGTGATGACCTCGGGTCAAAATTTGGTTGTGCCCAAATTTGAGGATAGGGTTGATGAGAGGCTGAAATCTCAAAAACTATTCCTTTTGGAATTAATCGATACAAACCTTGAAAAAGGGATGTTCCCCTCTTGATCTCCCGTCCAAATTAAGCTAGGAAGTTGAAATTTGATACGTAGGCTTAGTAGGGACCATAAACGCGCCCTTTGGGGGGTTCGACTTTCCAGATCTATTGCTTTCAATTACAGCCTCAAAATGTGGTTTTTTGGGCAGGTTTTCTTATGTTCTAAGTTTGTTCCTCGCATAACTCCCCTTTATAGAGCTAAAAAAATTGAAATTTGGTATGTTTCTTTCTGCATTTTTTTTTTTTTTTTTTTCGTTAATAGAGCTTTAAAATGACATTTGTGGTAGTTTTTGTAAAAATACAGTAACGTTTCCAGGGCCTGTGAAATGGTAATATTTGAATGATTTTTAGCCTGATTTTTCATGCCATGTTGTCAATAAAAACCAGGCTATTACTATCTATCAACGTACAAAAAAGTGAGGGGGATATCAACATAATCTGTTTTGGGGTCCTGGAGACCATTACGACGGTATTTAGCTATGTCAGATATTCATTCCTCCCCTCCCTCGCCCCTAAAAATCATTTGTTCAGTTCGATATTGAACGAAATCGATTAAATTTGCGAAATAGGCTTCGATTGACAGTGGATTTGATATGAAGAGGAGATTGCCTCGGGTCGAAATTCGGATGTGCCCAAATTTGGGGGAGGAGGTGCTGAGGGGCTAAAATCGCAAAAATTGTTCTTTTTCAAGTCAATCGATAGATAATCCAAAGTTACATAACATATCCAAAAATCAGCCTCCTAGGTCAATTGGGTGGGGAGATATGATGGTTTTTCCCCTTTTGGCCTTGAAAATAAGCTGTTCCTTCCATATCTCACCTCTAAATTGAGCTGAAGATTTGAAATTTTGCATGTACATTTAGTAGAGACCATAGATGTGCTTTTTAGACGTATCGACTTTTCAGCCTAATTGCACCATTCACAGCTCCAAAATTGTAATTTTTCAGTAGGTTTTCTACATTTTTGAGTTTGTTCTTTGCATAGTTCCGCTCCCTCAAATTGGACTAGGAAGTAGAAATTTGGTATGTAGATTTAGAGGGTGTCCTGTAAATTATTCCTTTTTGGGGTTTCGACTTTTTAGCTTCATTGCATCCTTCGCAGCCCCAAGCGGCGATGCTTTTTTTCAATTCATTTAATTACATTTGTATGAGTAACATGTTACGAAAATTATGCTTTTTTATTATTCACACATTTGAAAAAAAAATTGTCAATTTTATTGATTTGAAGTAAAAATCTATAATTATCAGTATCTACTTGGAATACGTTTTTGTTTGAACTTTAATCGTATCCCCCCGCCCCCATCCCTTCATAATCCCTTGGATTATATCGAATAAATATAAAATTGATACAAATACTTAATCGATTAAGAATTTCACAAAATGGTAACTAGAATTATCTTACAAAAGTAAAAATTATCTTAAAAATATTTTAGTGTCATATCACACTGCCCTTTTCAATTAATAAATATCAATATCAGTCTTTTAATTAATTTTACTCTTCTTAGATTTACCAAATATTATTCTTATTAATGATTTAAATACTTTTCTTACTAGATAAAAGCTAATAAATAATGCTATCAAAACGAAAGCTATCACATCGAGTAATAAATATTGATACCATTCCAGCTGAATGGATGCTGTTCTCATATGGCCTGCTCCTTTATGTCTTATTACGTATTCGGTCCAAAAAACAGCGTTATCCGCAGGTGATACTGGTCGATCACGAAATATTGATGATAACTTCTTGGCGTTTTCTTGGTATCTATGAAAATACACGTGGGTATTGATTATAGGTAGATCGTTTGGTTTAGTGAATATTTGAAATTTTTAACGTTAGAAGGTACCTACTTTTTATTATTTAATATTGTTTTGATTTTTTCTAAAACGTGTTCGGTGGTTATATCTTCGTACCAAAGCACTTCTCCGGCTCCTGCGGCCTGTATTGTCTTAATGTTCATTTTCTGATCACCGTAGAATGGAATACCGATGATTGGAACACCTTCGTAGACTGCCTCGTTTAATCCTAATGCACCGCCATGTGTTATGAATAGTTTTATGTTCGGATGAGCTGTGAATATTCAATTTTTTTTTATGAGTATCTGGTGATTTAAAAGAAAAGATTCGAATTGTTTTTTTGGTAGGTGGTCTAGGTACGTACCTAGTATATCTCTTTGTGGCATCCATTTTTTGATCATTACGTTATCTGGTTTATTAGGCAAGGTATCGTTTTCCCATTTCCACAGTACACGTTGGGGTAGTTGACGAAAAGCGTCGAGGAAAGCATTTCGAAGATGAACTGGCATTGTTTTACCTTTTAGTAATGATCCTAAACAGAAATATACTACTCCGTGGGTCGACTCGGATATGAATTTTTCTATGTCCTGAAATATTAAAAATTTGTATGTTTAAATTGACCGCTATTGCCAAAATCCTTTTCAAGTTAAATGAGTGATTTTGTGCAGGTCTATTTGCGATCAGATTCATTTTGAAATTTCTCTAATAAAGCGATTATGACAGCTTTTTCAAAAGTAATTGACAAGTAGTTGAGAAAATACTTAATTTCCAGACACGATTTTAGCCTGATTTTTTTTTCTGTCATATTGTCAAAGAAAACCGAGTCATGGAATATCCACCTACGGCGAGGGAGGGGGGAGGTATCATGACTACTTAAGAACATTTTTCAATAATTATGTCAGATATTTATTATTTTATTTTTTTCTCCAAGGACTAAAATGATTTATTTGACTTGATACCGACTAAAATTGTTGAAATTCGGTCTGTAGCCTTAAAATGGAGTCCTATTAAATATATATGAGTTAGATGGTGTTCAAAAACTTAAAAATAGGGTATGCTGAGGGAAAAAAAATAGCAAAAATTTTACCTTTTGAAATCAAAAATCATAAAACATGTTCAAAAATCAATCTCTTGTAATTTAGAAGGAGAGATATTGGAAGTATTCCCTCTTTGACCTTGAAAAAAGTAAATTCTTTACCCAACGTCATTTTAAACTTAGTTAGGAAGTTGAATTTTGGCTTGTATATTTATTAAAGATCTTACATTTGCCTTTTGGTCCTTGAAGCCCCAAAAAACAGACGATTTAGGCAATTTTTACCGTTCTCACAGTTTGTCCCTCACTTATCTCCTCTCCAAATTAAAACAAGGATTGAAATTTGGTTGGTGTAGGTTTAGTACGGATTTTGGATGTGCCTATCGAGTGTTTCGACTTTCAATCACAATCCCAAAAATTGGATTTTGGAGCAATTTTCGCCGTCATTTGCGCAAATTCAATCGATGAACTAAAATATGGCCTGTAATCTATTAATCATAATCACAAATCCCCTCCCCCCACACCACACCAATACCAAATGGCACTGGCAGAAAGAAGCTGATGAAATCCAGGATATTACGGACTATCGACCTCAGGCGAATGGAGAAAGGAGTATCAACGAAACCCGTTCTGGAGTCCTAGAAGACCATTGAGACCATTTTCGACCTTGTCACATATTTGTCCCTTTCTATTTAAACTAAAAATCAATTGCTCAGCTTGATACCGACTAAAATTAGTCAAACTTGGGAAATAGGCTTGGATTGGTGGAGGATTTGATGTTTGTAAAAATTCAATTATGCCCAAATTTTTAAGAGGGGGCGCTGATGAAAAAAAAATCTCAAAAATTATTTCTTTTGTGTCAATCGATACAGAATCAAACATTGTATCACATATCCAGAATCAGCCGCCGAGGGCGATCAGGAGGGGAGCTATGGAGGGTTTCCCCTTTTTTGACCTCAAAAACAGTTTTATCGAACAACAGTGGTTGGAGGGAATAGCACCGAAATCCGTTTTGGGGTCCTAGAAGGCCAATGAGATCATTTTTGACCATGTCAGATAATTTTTTTTCCGAATATTAAAATCATTTACTTTGCTTGATACCGACCAAAATCGCTCGAATTCGGTCAATCGGCTCAGTTTGGCGTCGGATTAGATATGAATGGGAATGAACTTGGGTCAAAATTCAGTTTCACCTCCATTTTAAGAGATGGGGTGCTGAGAGGCCAAAAACACAAAAATTGTTCTATTTTGAATCAATCGACGGAGAATCCAAAGTTGTATAGCATATTCAAAAACCAACTTCCTAGTTCAATAAGGAGGGGAGATATAATGATTTTTTCCCTTTTTGACCTTGAAAAACGGCTGTTCCTTCCCCATCTCCTCTCCAAAATGAGCTAGGAAGTTGAAATTCGATACGTACATTCAGTACAGCCTTTAGATTTACCTTTTGGGGGTCCCGACTTTTCAGCTCCATTACACCCCCCCCCCCTCACAGCCCCAGAAATGTGGTTCTATGATCAGGTTTTCTTATTTCTTAAGTTCTTTGAGTTTTTTCCTCGTATAACTCTCCACCAAATAGAGCTAGTAGGGATTCTACATGTGCCTGTGGAGGTCTCGACTTTTGTGCCCCATTTTACGCCTTCACAGCTCCAAATATATGGTATTTTGGTCATTTTTTCTTATTTTCTGAGTTTGTTCCTCGCGTAACTCCCTTCCAAATTGAACTAAGTAGTTGAAATTTGGTATGTAGATTCAACACAGGTCGTAGATGTGCATTTTTGTTTTAGCCTCATTCCTCCTCTCCCCTCTCCTTCGCTTACCACTGATTAGGAGAAGAACACGTCGGCTTAAAATTCAGTTATGCCCTAATCGGAAAAGGGGAGGTGCTGAGGTGCTAAAATGGCAAAAATTGCTCATTTTTAAACCAACCTCTGAGGTCAATTTGTTTGGCAGCTATGAGGATTACTTGACATGCAGATTTAGTAGAGATTATGGCTGTGTGTTTTCGGAGTTTCAAGTTTTCAGCTGTATTTCACCTCCTCGCAACCCCGAAAAAGTAGTTTTTGGAGGTTTTTCTTGACTTTACCCCATGCATATCTCCTCTTCAAATTCAGCTAAGAAGTTGAAATCAAGCATTAAAATTTAATACGGATACTAAATGTGCCTTTTGTTTAATAGACAATTTTCCTGTTTAGTTTAATTTTTTTTTTTTTTTTTTTTGGTACCTATTCCTATATCATAATATTTTATGACCTCTTGACTCCCCTTCTCTACAGGGTTTTCATTTTTATACCACACGTACTCATTAGTATTATACCATGTTTTACGCTAGCAGCAAATTTTTGTACGGGGACTAATTTTTGTTCTCTGAATTTTCAAATTGTATGTGGCAATTTAAGGCGAATTTCAGACCCAATGTTATACATTTTTTGCCTGATGAATTGACCCATTGTACGTAGCTACAGAGAAAAAAATCAAGATTTGTTTTTGACGATTTCCACCCCTTCGCGCACCTTCGTTTCACATTATTTTCCAAAATTTACACATCCTTAAATTTCAAATCCACGGTCATCATTTTCAACTTGCTAGCTCTGTTTGGAGGGAAGTTAATTATACGAAGAACAAACTCAAAGAACGTAAAAAAACGACCAAAAAACCGCATTTTTGGGGCTGTGATGGGATGCAATGAGGCTGAAAAGTTGAGACTCCCAAAAGGCACATGTAGGGCCCCCTACTAAATGTACACACCAAATTTCAGTTTCCTAGCTCTATTTAGAGGAAAGTTATGGAAAAACCTGACCAAAAAAAAAAACACATTTCCGGGGCAGTGAGAGGGGACGCAATGGAGCTGAAAAGTTGGGACCCCCAAAAGGTAAATCTAAAGGCTGTACTAAATGTGCGTACCAAATTTCAACCTCCCAGCTCATTTTGGTGGGGAGATAGAGAAGGAATAGTCCCTTTTCAAGGTCAAAAGGGTGAAAACCCTCATATCTCCCCTCCTTATTAAGCTGGGAAGTTGATTTTTGGATATGTTGTGCAACAGATCAAGATTTGTTGTTGACAATTTCCACCCCTTTGCGCACCCTCGTTTCTCATTATTTTCCAAAATTTGCACATCCTTAAATAGACCCTTTTCAAGGTCAAAAGGGTGAAAAACCCTCATATCTCCCCTCCTTATTAACCTGGGAAGTTGATTTTTGGATATGTTATGCAACTTTGGGATCTCTATCGATTGACTTGAAAAGGAACAATTTTTGTGTTTTTGGCCTCTCAGCAATCCTTCCCTCTAAATGGGGGCAAAGCTGATTTTTGGTCCAAGCTCATCCCCACTCGTGTATATTTAATCTGCCGCCAAACTGAACCGATTGACCGAATTGGAGCGATTTTGGTCGGTATCAAGCAGAGTAAATGATTTTAATATTCTGGAAAAAAAAATAAAAGTAAATATCTGACATGGTCAGATATCGTCTTAGTGACCCTGTGGGACTTCGAACCGAACCGGATTTTGTTGCTATCCCCCCTCCCCGACGTTGGTCGATATACTTAAATATACTGGTTTTCAATAATATTATAGCATAGAAAATCAGGCTAGTAAAAAATTTTTAAATTTTGATCGAAGTTATCAAATACGTTTAGGAAAATGGTCCAAACGGACTAATTAAATCACATTACTTCTCTAGAAGGTCGATATACTATAATAGTATGTTTTTTAATAACCAAATTTAACTAATTATGTACCTAGACTGCGTACATTTATGTACTCGTGATTTGGTGGTTCGTCAAGGACTTGTACATAACGTGTCAGTGAGTCAACGACCTATATAAACGAATATGCACGTAATTCGATCTTCATTCCACCCCCTTCTCCTAATCATCTCTTACTTCCGAAATTTTTCAATAATTATATCGATCGATGTATAATGGTCCCTTTTCAAACGCACATCAAATGTTATGTATATTAAAATCTTACCTTAGGCAACGGAGCAGCGTCTTTAATATGAATACCTCCAACTTCGACCACCTGCGGTACCAAAGGTCTCGGAGAATTCATGCTGAAATGGCTGAACGACAATATCATGCTGGTATTTTTAGCTATCTCTTGGACCGGCGGTATCGCAGCTCCTAAATACTTTCTTACCAGCTCGTTGGTCCTCGGTTCCCATAGGAATTTATGATATAATCTCGACATTACGTACGCAGCGGTATTATAAAATCGTTGATAAAAGGTGGAATAATGCTCGAGTAAAATATCATTAAAAGGAAAAGGTATATAGGACGGATTATCGATATTTCCAACGCGATCCGATAACCAAGGTAGGATCGGTAACGAGGTAAATAGCATATAAGGAGTATCCATCAGATAGGCAAATGGTATGAGTGCATCGCAGGCGAAAGCTTCGGTAATTATCAGATCGTATTTTTCTTTCGTATCGACGAGTTGCTGGATCGGTTGGCAGGCCAAAATATGCTCGTGTAATTCGGTTACTATTTTGAAAAAATGTATCAGATGGAAAGCGGTTTTATACTCGGTCGATGCGAATTCAACTTCGAATACGATTTCCGGTATGTGCAAACAGTGGCTGGAATCAATTTCGTGGTAATTTGTAATGTTTTTGAATTTCGGAAACGATGTCATTACCGTTACGTCGTGTCCACGATTCGCCAAATTTACCAGTAAAGAGTCGAACGCTATGAAGTGGCTTTTTAGCGGATATGGAAATAGAGCCAAAATACGTGCCGCATGGCAACCGTACGGAAGCACCGGTAATAATACAAATGTCCACAGTACGAGCATTTTGCACAGTTGGTTTGCAGATTTTAAACAGAGCGTGTTGTGTTGTCGAGTTGACCTGAAATTTATTTTTGAAAAAAAATACAATATTTTTTTTTGAGTATCACTGAAATTACGTCGTCTTGTTTTTCTACGCTTTAAATAATTGGCTAATGAAAAATAATTTTCACGTCGATTATGGAAATTTTGAAACGAATTCGATTACAGGTACACGTGTTATTTTTTTTATTACGTTATTTGTAGACACGAAGTCGTTTAAAAAAAAAAAAAAAAAAAAAAAAAAAGAAAATTTCTTTAAAAAAAAAAAAAAAAAAAAAAAATCTGAATCGAAGCCAAAAAAACAAGCGTCCCAAAGTAATGCCAATATTATATAGCTAGAAGATATATCCACTTACCCTAGGTTTTGGTTGGCTCGAGATATGCTTATTTATAATTTACACGAGCACCGAACGTTCGAAGAAAAATACCGGCATACGCGATCGATTTACTAAACGATTGATATCGCTATAAAGTTTAAACTTTACAGAAAGATGTATTTAACTGCGAATAGTGCATATGAACATGTCACATGGTATTACTCGTTTTTCTTCTATTCTGCGTCGCGTCGGTGCTTATTTACGTCTGTGCTAACCTAAGTACACTATTTCATCTGTTCGCCAATCATGTTACTCGCTATGGATATTGATGATGGTGATGTATTACTCGAATAAGGAACACTAAAAATCTATTATAACGCGAAAATCATCCGTATTTACTTGGTCAAGAAGTGTAACCGGTTTGCCAAATGGCTTTAAACTTTAATTCGTCTCGGTAGCGTTAAAATAATGTTGTTATACTAATATCTTATCATATTGAATACGAAGCGAGCACAGCACAGCACAGCTGAATATAACAGATAATAAATAAACGCGACCAACGAAGCCCTTAATACTACTGCAGTGTTTTCAAATTTGAACTTCAACCTTGGCATCGTATTGCTAACGATGATATTGCGTTACGTACGTCGATGGTTACAGATATAGTGTCCTAGTTTTTTTTTTTTTTTTTATTATTGTTTTTTCTTATCGCGTTTCAATTCATATTTTAGCCTGATTTTCTACACGATATTGGTCGGTGAAAACCAGGCTATTACGGTCCATCGACTTTTAAAAGAATTCTAACCCCCTCTAGGAGTGGGGGGAGGGGAGAGGTGTGATCAAAGAATCCATTTTGAGGTACCGGAATACCATTATGAACAGTTTTGTCAATGTCAGATACTTATTTTTAAAAATTTTTTTTCATCCCAAAAAAAGGTCAGAAAAGTTAGGACTTGGATTTAGTGTTGGAGGCTAAGTTCTTTTATTAAGAGGAGAATTTTTTGCACGACTGTGGAGGAATCTGGAATGGAGTGGGTGTTTTCTGGGATGTTTAAAGTTTGTCTTTTTTGTTTCAAATTGGAGCAGAAGAACAGCAACATCTATAAACTGGAGAGAGATTACACCAAAAACGAAGTAGGTAATTATTTTTAAGTTTCGCCCATCGACTGATTATGACGTCATCTGGAAGAAGTCAAAATATAGGTAAACGTTTCAACACGTGAATTTGCTTCATGATAAACGTAAACAAACGCCAAATTTTAGACTCTTGTGTTTTAGTGTTTTTAAAATTTTTTAAACACAAATGGTAAAGGTTATGAAAATTTTGTAGAATTTTTTTTTAGAGAAAAAAAATTTCTATCTGCTGAGAAAATGAACAAAATAGAATTATTTAAAAATATATTAATCAACTTTATTTTTTCAAAATAATATTTTTCAACTATTTGAATTTTAATTTGACCGAATAAAAATAAAAACGAATAAATAAAATGAATTTAAATAATTGATTTCATGAAAAAAAAAATAATAATCTTGAAAAATTTATTATTAAATTATCAAATTGAAAATAAATCATAATTTAAATTAAAATATTGTCCCTTAAAAATTCAGGTTTTTGTTTGTCGTTTGATGATGAATGAAAAGGCACTAAATTGTTTGCTTGTCAGCGAATCATTTTGTTGCGAGTTTAAAAGAGCAAAAGAACAAGTTGAAATATTTTATTTAAGTAAAAATACGATTATGTAGTAATCAAATTTAATGATGAAAATTTGAAAAATTTATCAAAAGAACTAGAAAATCAGCAAAATATGTTTTTAAATGATTTTCTTTGTAATTTGGAGTAATGAATAAAAAAATGAACCATATTTTGCTAATTTCCTAGTTCTTTTGATGAATTTTTCAAATTTTCATTGTTATATAAATTTGATTATTACGTATTCGTATTTTTACTGTTGAAAAAAATCAAAAATGAAAAAAATTTGGTTTATTTTTTTTTTATTCATTATTTTAATTAATAAAAAAATTTTTTTAATATTTATATTCACTTGGCAAAAAAAAAAAATGAAAAACAAAAACGTTTCAATTTTTTTTAAAAACGAATAATACAAAAACAAAAACGAAATCCGAAAAATTTTCCATTTTTGAAACCCTGAATTAATTACTAAATTTCTTATAAATTTGGAAATTTTGGCATCAGTTCCTTTTCACAAATTTACAACTACCTGTTGCTTATTCCCATTTGCAAACAGTCACCACCATTTCAAAAAATCTGAAAAAGAAAAATTGAAAAATCCAAAATTTTTCAAGCGTTTAACTCAATAGACAAACTGATTTTTCACCTTTTATAATCTCGCATCTTCCTTCATTATTTTTGCCTATTGTCTGCATGAAAATTTTCGCAATTTGACATTTTTTATTCTCTTCAAAATTGTTGTAAATCTCATAATTTTAACAAAAAAAGAAAAAAATTATAATAAAAAGCTATGAAATTTCATGTTTACATCGTATCATCTCAACAAATAATTTTTTTAAGCGATGAATTCTCAATTGTTTTAAATTTTTTTCATTTCATCAGATAGAATTTTTTATTCTCTATAAATAAAGTCCTCTCCAAAATTGTTGCAAATGTTATAGTTTTGTCAAAAAATTCAAAAAACCTATAAATATTACACTTCCACTACAAAAGTAGCTATGATCTTCTTCCACGTGACGTCACAAATCTGGTGCGGTAAAAGGGGACACGATCCTCCGTTTTTTGTGTAAAACGCGTTTTGTTGTAATCTCTCTTTAGTTTATAGATGTTGAAGGAACAGGAGGTGTTGGGTGGTAATGGGCTCGGAGTCGCAAAATTGACACATAGGTTTGGGGGCTCGTAGATATAGATGGCTATGGGTTATTTTTGTATGACCGATTCTAAAACGTGTAATGATTATTTCATCTGTGCGTTTGAGGAATGGAAGTTTTTTCCGTAGTAGGAGAGATTTTTTGTGAATGAAAAATTTGTTTTCAGTTTTGAAGTCCCATTGATTTTGCCAGCTGGCAAGGTGAGCCTGGTAAAGAATATTTTTGATATCATTTGGGTTCTGGAGAGTTGGTGTGATGTCAGTTTCGGCTGATTTTGCCAATTTGTCTACTTCTTCGTTTCCTTCGATACCTTCATGACTAGGAATGTACATGA
>FIZR01027923.1:0-29462 GCA_900060175.1 Ferrisia virgata | reverse complement strand
TATTCTGTAAATGTATCTGATGAAAATTGTTCATTCTGTACAGGGTCAGCACGATCAATTCACTTACATGACCACCCAAGGCAGACCAACGTTGAATTACACTGTATGCACATCGAGTAACATGAAAACGCTGCATTTGGCATTATCAGAAAAATCCTTATGGGATGGATTGAAAAAATCCGACCTGGAAATCATAAACTCCTTACTTACAGAGCCGGTTTGGCAAATCGCTCCTAAAGATAAGCAAATGTTGACAGATACAGCTATTGTTAATTTCACCGAAAATGTTATAGCGTTGGGATATTTCAGACAAGGTAATTTGCAATTTTAACTGAAAGTAATTAGACATTAGTATTTTGAAAAGAACGTCGTCGACCGGAGCGCAAGCGTTAGGGCCGTTTTATTGTAAATTATTCGCTCAGAACGCGTAGATTAGCGCTTCGTCTAATCCGCTGAAAATCCGCTTTACTTGAAATTATTCGCTTTGCAAAAGGCGCCTCGAATTAGCCTATGTTTTTGTTATAGTCACCTTCATGCTATATATATATATATATATGTATGGAGAGGTAGAGCTAAAGAGAGACAGAGACAGACAGAGAAAATATAGGTGCATTTTCATTCAAGAAAACGATTCGACTAGGCGGCTAAATATAATTATTTCGAGGTGGAAATGGCGCTGTCGTCTCTAGCTTGATAATAAAATTCCAATAATTACCCATATTTTTCTCAGTAAATAGGTATCAGAAATACCTACTTGCGAAAGTATATCACCTACTTGAATTGCGCACGATGAATACGATTTTTCAACAACTTCTCGGCAGTTGTAACCATTCGCGAGAGTTGTTTTTTTTTTTTTTTTTTTATACGACGAGCTATTTTTAATTTGCGCCTCATAAAAACGTCATATTAAGCTAAAAGATAGCTGTGGGTAAACTGTAGGCTCGTTAATGTTGCTTTGTTGCGCTGTTGATTCTTTTGTTGCTTATTGTGAGGGTGACAGTATCTTCATTTCGCTATTTTGGCGAGAAATGTCGGCCATTAGGGAATAAGTGGATAGATTTTCAAACGTTTGTGATCAGTAATGTAATGTTATTATAGTGATCTTTCGCAGGGCATGTTTTGTTGAATGAATTCTGGCAAACGGAAATCGGAGATTTTACATTTGATACGGAACGATTTGCCACCATCAAGGAAACCATCGATATAATTCATAGACGAGGGTTTAGGATCATTTTAACTATTCAACCGTTCATTAGTACCGAATCATCGAATTTTGCCGAAACCGTGGAGAAAAATTTATTGGTAAAATTGATCATTAAAAAAAAAAAAACAAAAAATCCATTGTTAAACTTTCAAACCACTCACTCGGCTAGTTTAGTAGAGGATCGGTTTCAATTGAAAAGAAATAAAAAATATTTTAATTAAAAACATGAAAAGAAATTTTTCAAAGAGCAGACGCTGAGTGGTCTGAAATTTTGTTGGTGAATGTTTCGCAATGGTACCTACGTAGCAGCTACCTACTACTCGTATTTCAGCTTTATTTTTCATTTTATTAATAAGAAGATACCTACCTTTTTTTTTTTCAGATCAATGAACGCGGAAGTGAGAAAACAAGACAAATTCCCGCGTTGACAAGATATAAATCGCTAAGAAGTGCTGGAATGTTGGATATTACGAATAATGAAACAAGATCTTGGCTTCAAGGGCGTGCCAGGCAATTGTTTGAGTCGCATAATGTTGACGCTTTGTGTTTAGATTTAGGTAATATTTTGTTTTATATTTTTTCAATGTGTAATAATTTGATATCCATTATACCTACGATATTTATTATGATTTTAGGATCAGCGTACGATTTGCCGAGGTATTATCAATTTAAAAAAAATCTCACAAATCCAGATCACTACAAAGTATTGTTTACCGATTGTGTATTAGCGGCTGTGCCAGTACTAGCAATTTCATCAACCATCAGTAGACCACCTGCTCCAGTATTTTTATCATTACCTTCGTTACAGTCCTCGTGGGAGTCGTTACAAGTCATCATTCCAACTACGCTGACCTACGGTATAGTTGGGTACCCTTTTTTAATGCCTGGTCCTGTAGGAGGTGATTACGTTAGCGAAATGACAAAAAGTCACGAGGGTTAGTTAAACTCTTATTCATTTGTTGTAAAATGTTTCGTCAAAAGACGTGTTACCTATAAGGTTATAATAGATGGTGCGACCATGATTTTAGGCAATGAAACGTTAAGCATATTTTCGGATGTCGAAAGTTCCAACGAGTTACCAGATCGCGAATTGTATATAAGATGGCTCCAATTAGCTACTTTTTTACCAGTTATAAGATTTTCCTACTTACCTAGCCAATATGATAAAGAAGTTATAGATTTGGCTAAAAATTTAACAGCTTTGAGACAACAAAAAGTAAATATTTGTATTAACGGTGCACGCATTACTATTATTTAATTTTTTTAATTTTAAAAATTTTTATTTTTAGGTGAATCCTTTACTACAGAAGTATGTAAGGGAAGCATTGGAGACAGGTATACCATTAATAAGACCTTTATGGATGCTTGATCCAACAGATACGACGAGTCATACTGTCAAAGATGAATTTTGTGTCGGTGAAGAATTAATTGTTGCTCCAATGTTAAGGCCTAAAACGACAATGAGAGAAGTTTATTTACCAGCAGGAGTGTGGCAAGATGGTATCGATGGTAGTTTAAGAAAAGGGTCACGATGGTTGCATCATTATAGGGCTTCTCTTAACCAAGTACCATATTTTATTAGAATGCCAGATAATACAAGATTTTAGAATTTAATAAAGAAAAAATGTATAATTTGTATATTATTGTTGTTCTATAAATTGTATAATGTATGTAGGTATTACGATTTTTATCATTTAATCTCGTTATCGTGTTACGCTCAATTTTTGTTTTGTTCATATAAACGACGAATAGTGCAATTTTGAAGTAAAACTGCAAATTTGTACACTGTCTAAATATACTTCTTTATTATGAGAGAGAGTTTAAAAACTAAACCGAGCATAAAGAATGAAAAAATGACATCTGGACAGGCCTGTGTGCGCAAGATTGTTCCAAGGAAGGTGTTTTAATGTCGTGTCACTATTTTAATAGACCTACCTGAAACTGTAATCAAATTTTCGATGTTCGAAAATACTAAAATTTAATGTGCTCGGTAAAAATAATGCTCGGGCGAAGAGAGCGAGAAAATGTTGAAAAAAGTGCTATTGTTAATCGTCAAGAACTGCATTTTTGGAGATATTTGAGTCATTTACATAATTTTTTGAACTTGATAATTCTATTTTCTATAAAAATTCAATTTTTTCTCAGCCCTTGCACACGAGCCTGCACCTTGGTACTTGACACAAAAAAAGAAATATTGACCCAAGATCTTAAAAAGGAAATCTAAGGAGTATTAAATAAAACCGAATGATTGTTGATGATATGAGAGAAAACCGAAGTTAATATATAATAAAGGAGTTCATCATTCTGTTGTAACAAGAAGAGAAAATTTAAAAAAAAAAATGTTTTAAATTAGACTGGGAAAGAAGTGAAAAAAGGAGTAGAAAGACGATGAAAATTTCTGAAAAAAAAATCAAGAATAAAAATAAAACGAATACGATAGGCGTAATAACTTGTGATAAAAATAATGAAAAATTATTCAAAAGAAAATCAGCATTTAAATGAATAACATTGACAAAAATGTACCTATCGAAGTATCAAATATATGTAACATCTGGAAGAGAGAGAGAGAGGAATCTTTGAGAATTGTAGAAGAAAAATTAGCCTGATAAGGTACTTATGGATAAAAAACTTGAAGTTTACATTTTTGAAGATTTTTTTTGATTTTGAATCGATCTGTACCTTACTTTAGTATGAATCATCAAAACGATAAATTGTATTCAACCTAAAAACTGCTCAAAAGCATTACCAAGTTTCTCGTAATTGGATTTTAACTTACTGAAGTTATTTTTTTCAAGGATATTATTTTATTTCATTATTGAATTATTAATATTATCTGTATTGTAGAAACCTTTCATGTGGCATTTTGTTGATTCCAAACTAAATGGTTAATACGAGAATCGTACACTCAATATTGTACATAAGTATTTAAGAATTGCATGCTTTATGACCAACTTCGTTGTCTTTTCGTTTTCTTTTACCCGATCTGCAAAGTTGAAATTGTTTCATAACTAGGGAAAAACCTGAGATTCCATTACTGTTTCAAAACAGTATTTTTTGTTTTGAAACTGCTTCAATACAGCTCCAAACTGTTTCAAAACATTTAAAATATGTTAAAAGTTTTGAAACAACTGTACAACAGCTTCAATACAGTTTTATAATTGTTTTAATACATTGTGCTTTTTCAAAAACCAAATCTTGATTTTGTTCCGGTTTTACTCACCAGCCCTGGTTTGCGTCCATTTGTACAACCAGATTTCACAGGCACAAAAAGCTATTCAACCCATCAACTGTACTTAGGCCTATTTAGATATCTACTCAACGTAACCCCAACCCACAGATGGAAGAACAAGTTAATTTTGGTTCTCATTCTTGTTACTGTTCTCACAAATCAAAATTTTTGTTCTTGTATGTTTTATTTTTACTTAAGATTTGTAAACTTTGCTCTTGTTTTATTCTTGTTCTTTAAGCTTTTTGAAATATTCTTCTCGTTTTGTGTTCTTGTTTCTCTATTCTTATTCTTGTTGGTTTTTTATTCTCAAAACAAACTCCCAATTTTTGAAAAATTGGCTAAAAGTCGCCAAATCAATGATCAAGTTGATGAAAGTGAGAGTAAGACATCGAAAAAAATCATTAAAATGCGCTTAAAATACAACAAATCGAGGAAACATCTGCTGAAATTCAGAAAAAAAGAAAAAAAATGGAAAAAAGAACGAAAAGCAGTTGTTTTTGTTCTTGTTCTTGTTCTTGATCTTACAAATGAATTTTAAAGGTTTTTTCTTTGGTGAGATTACCTACTTTCATTTTTTTGTTTTTGTTTTGTTCTTCAATCACTCAATTTTGTTGTTCTTTCTTTTTTTGTTCTTATTCACTAAAATTGTATGTTCTTTGCGTTTTTGGTTTTTGGTTCTTTTCTGTCTTTCTATCCTTGCCCTAACTCCGGATGACTAAAACTATAATTCAAGAAGCTAAAATATGTATAATAAGAAAGGAAGAACGAGACTACATTAATCATAAATAATATTTAATTCAAATTAAATAAACACGTGCATAAATAAGTTTTTAAACAGTATAATCGAAATTCGAAATAAAAATTTAAAAACCAGATGATCGTGCGCTATAAAAAAAACCTAACGTTCCCGTATTTTTTTTCGGAACAGTGAAATTTCACGCTTATGGTATTGGTAAGCCTGGAGCGGTGGTTCTTTGTCCGCTCCGCCGGCACAAAACGTAGAGGGAGAAATGAGAAAGAATGCCAGTGAATCCAGCACGCGTTGCATCTAGCAGTAGTTTACGTTTTTGTCTTGCGTGCTCGTTGTGCTTGTCGTTCGCATATGTTTGTATCGTTCTTCTCGTTTGAACCGCGATGGTTGTTGATGTTCGTAAAGCATTGTTATAATTGTAAATATAATTAAATTCGATTTTCTTGTTAGATGCAAGTTAATACGGTTAACGTTTTCGTCTTTTGTGCTCGTCGTTGTCAGAAATATCGCCAATTTTTAATTACTAAAGGATCGTGTATGTTTGTATCGTTTGTACCGCAACGGTTGTTGTTGTTGATGTTCGTAGAGTATTCTAATTCTAAATAGAATACATTTTCGATTTTCACGTTACGTTATGCGTTTTCGGTTTAGTAATTTATAGTTTGTGATGGTGTTTTTGTAGCTGATGAGATTTCAAACGATTGCACTGTGCCGAAGGTAGGATATTTCATACTGTATTTAGGTGTAAAGTATTGTATAGAAGATATACATAAGTATTCTGTCATTATCTTGCAACTGTTTTCTATGTTTTTATATCTGAAATGTCTCATGTGTATTACTTTTCTCCTGGAATTACGTATAGCGAAACCATTTCCATGATGGAGCTTTTGTTTCCAACCAAAGTTGATAAAATTCGAAATGCATTTTCCCTAATACTGTATGCCACTTTCGTAGTATTTTTCGCGAGAAATTCTGCGGTGAAAACTATTTCTATGTATAAGCTTTCGTTCTAAAGTTGGAAGGCATTATTAATGTAAAATATTCCTGAAAATGATGTAGATAATTTGTGTTAGTATCTCAGAATTCTTAGCATGCCTAGTTCACACCAACTGTTGACCCAAAATTCATGAAGAGTTCAATTAAGCTTTTTTTTTGTGAATTTCAGGGTGATAATATCGTTTGAAATAGACATAATTATTGCTATACAAGTGGCATATCCTTACATACCACGATTTGGTGCAACACTAATAATACATACCTAGGTAGTTTACCTACTATGCACTCTGAATCAGCCATATTACATTTTGAATTATTAAACTTACGAAGAGAATATTTGTACATAAAGTATTCGAAAAATATATTACGGTTTTCATTCTGTCGGGTTCAATTGATCTAACATGATTCGAGTTATTAGGTCGAATAAAAAATACATAAACCGCACGAAGTTGAGCAAATGATCATTTGTATCTGTTCATGTAACTCGTGTTGCTTCACCTGTCATTTGAAGGATTGCGTATATATGTAGTTTCCAGACACCCTATACATGTGAGGAAAAATTACCAACGTGTGTAGCGCGCATGAAGATGACACGTTGTAGGAGTAATCTTTTTCACCTTTTTTTTCCGGCCTTTTTGCTTCTCCTATATTTTCATCTCCGTAGCTCTTGTATTTTCCGCGTGCTCTAATGTTCCGTTTGATGTATACGAGTGATGCATGTGTACGTACTCTGACTCGCAGAAATATGTATTTACATGTATTAGATAGCAAAAATGTATATGGCGTGAAATTTTCATATTGCAGCGTTAAATTTAGCTTGTTATTGTATTGTCGACTTTTCGGATATCAAAATCCTTGCATCCAAGTTGTCTACTTGGGTTGAACTTATAATCTATATTCTTAAATTTGTAATCACTTTCATGAGCCTGCCAATCACTCCTAATCGTAACCAAAAGCTTCAGATCTACCTTTGAGTACTTTGGTCTGGCTGGTAGTATTATGAAACGGACCCTCTGAATGTTTTTCTCCTCACAGAGGTGAGCTATTGGAAATTTAACGCGAGTGAAGGTAAACTGTAATGAGCAGGTATATTGATTTGATTTACCTTGTACTTTTTCACCAGGATACTCAGAGGTAGCCCATTCTCCGATTCCTGTAAAACTAATTTCTGCTCTTACAGCTTTATAATTTCATTTTCTGCTTTTGATCGTGATATGAACTCAAATAGACTAAATACCCACACATGAAATGACCTACCTGGTTGTCATTTTTATAGATTTCATTTTAGTGTGTTTTTTCAGTCGAGTAATCTCATTCTTGTATCTTTTATTACAAGTTGTAAGGTATGCCCCGCTTTTCTCGCAAAATATATAATTTCTACATATGAATGTACCAATTTTTACTATAGGAAACTTAACCATGACGTCACACGACAATATTTGTTTATTTTTACGATCTCATTTGGTACCCAAACAAACCGTAGTTCCATCAGAAATGATGTAAAATCAGTTCATTAGTCATTCAAATTTTTCAGTTCATTCAACGTATATTGGTAAAAAAAATAATTTTAAACAAAAATTTAGACTTTCCTACGCATCATATTATAAAATGAAAATTTTTCAACAGGAAATTACATGCTGGTATAATAATTTAATCAGGTACCAAATGAGATTGTTTACTTACACACACATAAGTACGTTTTACTTAGTTTTGTAGCACACATTGAAACGCTTCAGTTCACTATCGAAGATGCATTAAATACCAAGTTGAAATTTAAAGGAACATCGATTGTGTGGTGAACCAGAATTTGTTTTAGTTCTCGTTTTAGTAATTTGGTTCCGTTTGTGGTTCAGCTCTTTTTAGCATAATTTTCTATATTATATTGTCAATGAAAACCAAGCTATTACAGTTTATCGACCTATGGAAGACGAACTAGAGGTGGATCCTAGAAGACCATTACGACCATTTTTGGCCATACCAAGTATTTATTTTCATTTGTTTTTCGAAACTGAAAATAATTTGCTCAACTTGATATCGACCAACATCGATCAAATTTGAAAAATGGTCTCAGATTAACGACGGATTTGATATTCTGTAGTGGGAATAATCTCGGGTCAAAATTCAGTTGTGCTCAAATTTGGTGGAGGGAGTGCTGAGCGGCTAAAATCGCAAAAATTGTTCCTTTTTGAGCCAAAATTCAGGTTCCTACGTAAATTAGGAGGAAAATACGAGGGTCTCTCCCTGTTTTCATCGTGAAAAAGGGCAGTTCCTTCCATATTTTCCTTCCCAATTAAGATGGGAAGTTGAAATTTGGTATGTAGATTTAATGTTGGTCCTAGATGTGCTTTTTGCAGGTCTCCAGTGTTTACCTTCATTGCTCCCCCCCCCCAACTCAATCAACAATGTCGTTTTTTATCGGTTTTTCTCATTGTTTGAGTTTGTTTCTCGCCTTGCATTGCAAATCGATGCTTTTCTCAATCCACATAGGTCTAATATTTCACAAAAATCAGGCTGAAACGCGATGGTTTTTTTATTGGTTCCGGTTTTGGTTTTCGCTCTGGTTCTTATTTTGAACCAGTTTAATGCAGTTTCTAGTTCAGACTTTGGTTAATGTTCATAACCCTGAATTTAACATCACATCACTGTATAAACAAAAACAGCAAATATCATTTAAAGAATGGGAGTCAACATATCAAATTTCAACTGCTCAACCCAATTGGGTGAGGGGGAGACATGCAAAAAACGAACTCAGAACATTTTCAAGAACTGTGAGATGCTGCAATCAGGATGAAAAGTCGAGACCCACGAAAGGCACATCTAGAACCTATATTAAATATACATACCAAATTTCAACTTCCTAGCTTAATATGAAGGGGTTTTATGCGAGGAACAAGCTCAAAAAATACGGAAAACCGACTAAAAAACTTCATTTTTGAGGCTGTGAGGGGGTGCAAAGGGGCTGAAAAGTTGAGACCTCCAAAAAGCACATACATGGCCCCTACTAAGTCTACATACCAAATTGTAACTTCCTAGATCAATTCGGAGGGAAGGTAGGTCAGGGACAGCCTTTTTTCAGGACCAAAAAGGGGGAAAATCCTTATATCTCTCCTCCTAATTGACGTAGGAGGTTGATTTTTGGATTTATTTTATAACTTTGATTTGTCTATCGATCGGCTCAAAAAGGAACAATTTTTGCAATTTTAGTCCCTCACCACTTTTTCTTCCAAATTTGGCCATAACTGAATTTTGATCTGAAGTCATCCCTACTACAGCATATAAACTTCGTCGACAATCGAAGCCCATTTCCCAAATCTGATCGATTTTGATCGATATTCAGTTGAGTAAATGATTTTTAGTTTTGGGGTCTGACTTGGCCAAAAATAGTCGTAGTGATTTTCTGTGTAGAACCTGAAAACGAAATTTGTCGATATTTCCTCCCTCCCTCATCCAACGGAGGTCGAGAAACCGTAATAGCCTGATTTTCATTGATAATATGACACGGAAAATCTGACTAAAAACATGAAAAATAAGTTAATTGAAATATTGCAGATGTTGATTTCATTGATGGCATTGTTTTACATCAGCCACATATTCGCGAAAACCCAAAACGCGTGAAGGAGGAAGAGAGGCATTAACCAGGTGATTCTCTTCTCAAGGAATAATTTCTCGCTAACAGCGTTTTTCCAATCTGGTATGTCTAGATGTAGAGGAGTTTGCTTTAATGTCTCCGATGAGAGCTGCAAAGGAAATAGTTTCAAGTGTTTTGTAACTAAGAAAGGTTTTATTTTTTGTGTGTGCTGGTGTGTGTGTGTGTGTGTGTGTGTGCTTGTGCTTTTGCTTTTCTATACATCAAACAAAACACGAGATCGGAAGAGGGTATCTATGGAGTTAATTGGGTTTCGTAGTGTTTGTCTAGGAAACCTATCAGTTGGATAAGTGATTTTCATTTCGAACTGTCTCGATTTTCGCGTACATAAGTACACAAGTTGCATGTGTTTTCCCACGATGATAAAGGGAAATTATTTTTTCGTCGAAGGTAAGCTTTTTGTAGGGTTCTCAAGGAGTGTTGTATAAGTACGCAAAATGTATATGTTGTTGTAAAGAGATCGCTATAGCAGGAATGAATTACGATTTCCGGTGTTGTACGTTTAATTATTCTAATTACGTGTATTATAAAAATTACGTTTTTACGTACGATAAAAATGGATATTTTTTTGATATCGTCTTAGATGAATATCAAGTTGAGTTAGTTTCAGCATATACAACGACACCGTATTCGGAATGGGGTTCTCGTACAGCAGAGCGATGCTGTTCGCTGTTCAGTATTCGGCGAGTTTGCCTATATTTACATTATCTCGTTGGCTGTTGTTGATACAGTCAGACACTAAGCGAGCTTTTACAGGGTTAAGCTGGAGACACATCCCTTCGTCATCGTATTCGTATGTAGGTGCCTAACCTACGTTGTTCTCACCGAGCCAACCACCTTCGGCACGTTATTATTACCGGTAAAATATCTCTTAGGTGCTGCTCGTCCCTGTCTCGTGCATTTTATCTCCTCGCCGCGTTAATTATTTCGCGTAATCCGAGCTTACAGTCGACGAATTATCGACGTAATCTGCTCCTCGTCGTTGTCGTAATGGATGTCACCTCTATCGTCATCGTTACAAAACAAGATAACTATGTTATCTTGTTTTTCTGATACCTTCTCCTCATTTAACTCATTCGAGCTTGTTTGATATTTCGATAATATGTACCACTGTAGCAGCTATCTTCTTCGGTAATATGGCTCGGAAATTGCGCAGCTTTTTTTAGGTATACTTTTCGTCTTGCCTCGGATTTTTTTTACACGCTCTTATCTGGACCCCTTTCTTCTTGGTCGGCATTTTGTATTTGTAATTCAGATGAAGTCGGCTGCACGAAGCCACTTCGATTATGAATATCTTTTTGTATACTTTGTATATATAAAAGCAATCCTGTAACGCGTCGATGTGGCCGAAAAACCTCGAGATTCTGAGAATATTTTTACGTTCCGAGTATACAACGAAACGTTGGTCCTTGTTCTTTTTTTTTTTTTTTTTTCTTACTTAGCTTTTGAATTTTATTAGCGGAAAAATTTCATTGGTTTTTTTTTTTTTTTTTTTTTTTTTTGTAATTTCATTTAAAAGCGTAAGAGCTCGGGCTTTTTGAAACTTTATTAAAATAAGATTAAGAGATTTCTCCATATTTTTTTTTTCGGCTCGCTTTAGCTGTAGCACGATAAACGCTGAGATTTTTTTGCTTTTCGTATAATCGACGATACACTAAATTTGAATATTTACTAAACATAATTAGATAATTTTGGGTACGAGAAAAGAAAAATTTGAAAAATATAAAAAAAAAAACGTGTAAAGAATGAGTGTACACTTCAAAGAACCGGTATTACGAATTCCATAACGGAGTCATTAATTTGATCACGCCTGGCTCTTGTTTCCTCTAGCATCTTGCGGTATGTAAATGTTAGTACATCTAAGCGATTAATTTACTCTCGTGGATTAGAAATTACAAAGCTGTGCGTAGGAACCGGTTGCAACCACGCAGTAGTTCAGCTTCGTAACGAAACCAATTGCGACCAGCGAGCACGACGATAATGAAGACATTAGTAAACTCGAATAAGTTATAAATTTATTGAAGAAAATAGCCTTCGCGCCTTGTGCTTTGACTTGTTCTTTTCGTCTTTTTTTTTTTATTTTTTTTTTTATTATTATTCTTATTCGTAATAGCGTATGTAATAATGATGCGACCTTTTGATATTACTACGGGTCGTTATTTTCTCCGCAATTATTTCCAGCCACTGCTAATAATGTTGCTCGAATGTACGTTCAGATTTATAAGAGTTTATTCGTTGATGGAAAGAAGCCTGATGTGAATCTTTCATTCTATTTTTTTTTTTTTTTTTTTTTTTTTTTTTATGACTTGGCGATGTGAACACGAGTAGAAGTGGATATCAGTGCTACGAAAGGTGTATGAGTTTTTGTATACTTTTTATAAAATTTTCGAGTAGAGCTGTATTGATTTTTTTTTTGTTATGAATTTTCAAAAAGTCGATAAATTCTGTTTGAATTGAGCAGTACTATAAGATTTTTGAAAAAAGTGACTATAATTTTCCTATCGTTTTAGAGATTTTTATGTCTTTCATGCACTTTTGCTCTGTAGACTGTTTCATCTTATTGTTTTACAGCTGTTGTGAGACCCTTTTCATTGAAAACTACGTACAGCTTTTGTAAAGAGTACTTTTAATGTTCATTACACTAGGGTAATGTGAAGTGAAAGTGTTGTAATTGATCAAGGGGTTTGTTCCCTTTTCTTTTTTTTTTTTTTTTGCTTCCTATTATTTACCAAATTTGTATATTTTATCGACTACGTGTGTAGGCGACGAGCGAGGGTGCGCGTGAATTGATTTTTCCATGTGTGACATGACTTCGGTATTTATATATTTTGGGGGAATTTCAAGAGGGGGTTGGAATTTCGTAAAGATTTCGCTCACGCTTTTCGATTAGACAAGGAGCTAGATAGAAAGAGACGACGCTCTGTGTAAGAAGTGTGTGTGTGTACTGTACGAAATTGCATGCTTTTAGAGAAGAGGGTATTTGCTGTAGCGAATTATTCGCGCATATGGCGTTATTTACGATGATATCGACTAATTCGAGTAGCAATCTGTGTCATAAATGGTGTTAAAAGTGCCTTAATCTTTCTTTCGAATCTTCCATTATACTCACTCTTGTATTGGAGACCAACTATAGGCATGTTATCTAAATATGCTTTGTAGCTTTTCAATTTAAACTAACAAAATATCTGAAGAGTGGTTGGTAGCCTTACCTACCGCTGATATTCATGTTGGTAAATGACAAAAGCTATTTAGAAAGATAATCTTGAATTTTGACCTCAATTAAACTATTAAATTATGAAGTCAGTTTAGTGACTATTTCTCACTGAAAAGTGGCCTCAAAATCGTCGACGTACCAATGTTTCAACTTAATACGAACGGTAGTACAGTGGTCTGTGACCTAACCCTTCTAACCTTTTTTTCCCTTCACCCCCCTCAAACTACTTCGATATTTAAAAAATTCGTATAAATTAAAAGATAATGATTTTTTCAGCGAAATTTTTTATCATACGTATCAGTAGATCATGGAGTAGTAAAAGCATTTCCTGTTATATCACTTTATTTCGTTATCACAGGGTATCTAATAGGATGAGCCAGATTTTGCTTCCTTTTGAAATCAGGATAACAATAATTGTGAAATGAACTCAAATTGTTGTGGTAAAAATTTCTGATTTCCAACTTAATTTTTAAGCTTTGCAAAATTGATTTTAATTTTGCTTACTTTCAATAATTTTCAAAAAATCGAGAAAAAATTTTTTTTAAAGAATTTTTCTAAAAATGAACTTATTACAAGTATTTAAATCCAAAATCTCCATTTTTGGTCAATTTTCATCATTTTCATTTTTTCCAGATGTTTTTAAAAAATATCACTTGCATTTTTCCACGATTCCTTGAAAAACTATGAAAGACATTTTTTTTGAAAAACGTCCTCCTGGAAAGGATGGAGGACAATAATTTTGGATATTAGTGCAAAATTTCTATTTTACCTGCCACAGCCGAATTTTTCCGGGGCTCTCAAAAATGGCCATTTCCCACGTCTTTTTGAAATAACTTTGTTAAAAATTAGAAAAATGAATATCTGAAAATAAATTCATCAACGTGACCCATTTAAGACCCTCATAAACAATTTTTCATTTTTAGTTTGATTTTCCATGTCACATTTTCAATAAAAACCAGGCTATTATAGTGCACATTATGTAGAGACCCTACATGTGCCTTTTGGGGGTCTCGACTTTTCAGCCCTATTGCACCCCCTCACAGTATTGAATTCTTGTTTTTATGGTCGTTTTTTCTAATTTCTAATGTTTGTTCCTCGCATAACTCCCCTCCAAATTGCCCTAGGAAGTTGAAACTGGGTATGTATAGTCAGTAAGGACCCTAGATGTGACTTCTGGGGTTTTTGATTTTTTAGCCCCATTATCGGACCCCTTCCTATTCTCAATGCTAATTTTTTCGATTCTCATGATTGTAATATGTCATGAAAATCAGAATGAAAAAGCATCGCAAAACGATGATTTTTTTTCTCTTTTATTGGGCCATTTACACTGCAATTTTGTATGCTAGGATATCTGTTGAGAACCTCGGTAATAAGTGCGACTGATGAAAACGGACTTGGGGGGGGGGGTAGTTTACATTAGGTGATGAAAAAATGGAGAAAATTGAGAAATACTAATAATTTACCTATATTAGTAAAAAATAGGCAACTTGATATTTTGGTCCAAAAAATTCATACAGGTCACGAAGAAAAAAAAATATTACGCAGGCATAAATCTTAAAGTAATATTTTGAAAATAAAAGAAAGTAGTTTTTGGGAGATGAAAAAAAAATATGACATTTATGTACGGATAAACCGGATTCCTGCTTTGTACCCCATATACTTAGAAATTATTTGATCCACGAAGTTCATTTTTTTACGGTTATATTCAGGAATACCATCGCCTTCTTTTGTGTGATGTTTTGGAAAAATTCCATCAATTCACTCAAAGTTACTACAGCACTACATGAATTATGTCAATGTAAAATCACAAGTTTGCCACAAATCCTTGTCTCAAATCACAGAAAAAAATATTTTTATTGTAATAAACAGTGTTGAGGTTGGATATGTGATTCCACCAAAAAAAAAAATCGTTTCGGATGGTGGGTGCTTAGGAATTTCAAAAATGTTGAAAATCAAAATCTTGATTTCTTGTGCCAAAAATCCGAGTGTGGTGAGAATGCCCAATGTCCTACAACACCTTATCAGGTATCATACTGATAGCATGAAAAATATTTTGAAAAATGCAAGTTTCATTGTTTCGACATGAATTTTTATTTTGCAATTTAAAAACATGAAAGCGAAAGTATTGCAGAAAAATGGAAAAAATCAACGGATGAAAGAGATAAATTTTCTGATCAGAGGAAAGTTCCATAAAAAATGAACGTCCTCTCGAGGGGAATTTTTGATTTAAAAAAAATTGGCGTAGGAAATGAAGACCAAAATTTTCTTTGAATTTAACGCATCGTATTCAAAATTTTCCGTTTTTGATAAATGATTCCCATGCTTATTTTCACACAATTTTGCGTATTTTTTAAAATCCATCTAAATTTTGGTATTACTCTCCAAGAAATCAAAAAATTTTCAAATATTTTTGAACATGGGCATAGGAAATTTCAAAAAATAACCAAATAGAACTTTCCTCTGTTCAAAAAATTTTTCTCTTTCATGCGTTGATTTTTTCCCCATTTTTCTACAATATTTTTGCTTTCATGCTGCTTGTGTGATACTGTCAAGATGTTAATAGGACACTGGGCATTCTCACCACACTTGATTTTTGACATACGCAATTCAAGCTTTTAATTTTCAATTTTTTTTAAATTTCTATACACTTCACCAGCCAAAAAATTTTTTTTTGATCAAATCACATACCTGACCTCGATACTGTTTATCACGAAAAAATTTTTAAAATCCATCTGCTGGTTCCTTCGGGGTCTGAAAGGGTCTAGTCAGTTTTGCTAGTTGAAAAAATTGAATTGAAAGGATTAAATTTTCATCACATCTTTTTGTGGTAATTTCGCAACCAACTATTATGACCCCACAGTTTGTAAATTCGAAAAAAAAAAAAAAATTTACCCCATCCTAGTAAGTACTAGGTGGGGGCTTCGAATCACGCTTTGCTTGTTTTTATGGTTTAAATTGTAAAAGTACAAAGCATTGTTAGATAGTATGCTTAGTTTGTCTCTGGTACAAGGGACATAATAAAATAAGGTAAATTATTTTTCGTATAAACATGCATTATGCATTTTGACACTAAATATACCTCGAATAACATAACACGAACTTGTCAAATACCGCCTTCTCGTCGTCTTATCGGCAACAAAATAATCTCTATGAGAAAAGTTACTTTCTTACACAGGGCTTTAAAGTAGGTATCTAACCTACCGATTTAGCTAGGGATCAGCGCCATTGCTGATAAAGCTATTAAAATATGTTCGTATTTGGCGTGTCTCGGTGAAAAACTTGTAATAAAAGTTGGACCGGATGCGAACGATACGAGAGGTGTCAAATATAATATAGATTAAAGTTTTATAGCTTTATTTCTCGTAGCATCGACGAAGACGACGATGCGATGGTCTCTCTCGTCTCTCGGCTCTCACCGTGCAACGAACTCGAACTCCGCAAAAATAATATCCGAACGAGAAAAACACGGCCAAAAATGAGCAGGGAAACTTTTGCAAAAAGGTTACTTCGCAAAATTGATAGCCTAACGAAGGCAAAGCGGCCCGAAAATGCCAAAATACCCGTTACTTTTTCGGCCTTCTGTATATACGAAAAAGTACGAACTGCATTTACCGTGCGATTTTACGCATCCAATACAAACCGCGTAACGTGTACTTGCCTTTGGGCTTCTCCGGCCACCAATTTTACGCTGACTTTTCAAGTTTAACCAATTCTCGACGGAGTCGTTTTCTTCCTACACTATATAAAATATGATACCACCAGCGTCGTTATTTTTACTTCGCGCTCTACACAGCGGACGCATTTCAGGCAAGTTTTTCTTTACGAAAAAACCGGAAAAGGAAAAGAACGATTATGATGGTAGTTTGGGGCGGCTTTTTTCTTCCACCGGTCTTTTTTTCTTTTTTTTTTTTAATTTAAAGCCGGAAATGCTCCCAGTTGCGGCGCGTTATTTCGATTCGGTATTTAATTATGGGCCGCAGTGTGGCTCGAAGCGTCGCGTCGTCTTGAAAAAAAAAAAACCCTACGCATTGACCAAAAGACCTCAGTTTGGTATAGAATGAAAACAAAAAAAAAACAACTATACGAGTAAGTTATCAAAAGTAACAGCAGCATAGGTATGAATGCGATAATCAAAATTTATAGGTTCCAGTTGAATAAAAAGACGTGAAGCGAATGGCAAGGTGCTTATTTCAGATGGAAAATAATTAGCTAGCGAGCGTGTGCGAAAAGAAAAAGAGGAAAAGTCTCTTTCTCTCGCTGCTACTACTAAACCGAGTCCGGCAACTTTAATGATTTCAGATTTAGCTGCAGATTGTGTTCTACATTACGGCAAACGTTTTATCTTCAACGAAATTGAAAGTCAAGACAAATAGCACGCTGCGAAGCTACGCCAAGTTTTTTGAAAACTCCGCGTACCAACGAAAAACGAACGAAGAAAAGTTTTTCGGTGCTTTTTGAACTTTTCTCTCTTTATCTTCGACGTAACTTTTCTCACTCTTACGATGTGTATTTTTGTTCCTTTTTTTTTTTTTTTTTTTCGAAGAGTTTGAATTCATAGAATAGGCTATATGCGTAAAATGTTGAGAATGTATTAAGAAAATTAAAAATCGCTTAGAATTTTTTTTTTCTTCGAAAGAAAGCATCTCCGCTCGAAAAAGATCGATTTTTTTTTTTTTTTTAACAGAATATTGAATTTATTTAGCGAAGAGTTTTCGATGTGATTCAATCGGAGGAAATAAACGTATGTCAAATTAGGTTTAAATCAATTATCCATCTATCGATTGACCAAAGAACGCGAGCATAACTTGCTGATTCTTAAAGGAAGTTGAAATCTGAAGTACAGGTTTAGTAATGAGGTGTTAACTTTGGAATAATCTTTGCTATTTTTTAGCTTTAAATTCAGTCAGCTAAGTTGAAGTTCGGTGTATAGATTCAGTTGGCCTTCACAATGTGGTTTTTGGGAGTTTCGAAAATTCACTACTGACGTGACTCGCCATCATTTAGAGAAAATCATTTGTTTGAAAGATGTGCCATTTTTGTTGACTGGATCCTGCAATTTTAAGGATAGGCAAATATATATACGCGAGTTTAACACGAGTTGTCATCATTGACAAAAATGAATAACCTTTGGGTATTCTATTGTCCAATTGTAGGTAATTCTGTTTTTTTGTTTTTGTTTTTATTTTGGAAACAAATTCTATTCGAATTATTGTCATATTGTCAATGAAAACGAAGCTATTACAGACTATCGATCTATGGCGGATGGAAGGGGGGGAGTATCAACGAAATTTGTTTTGTGGTCCTAGAAGATCATTGAGATCATTTTTGGGCATATCAGATATTTATTTCATTTCAATTATTTATTTTCTTTTTCCTCTGAAACTAAAAATCATTTGCTTAGCTTGATACTGACCAAAATTGGCCAAATATGGACAGTAGGCTTAGATTGGCGGCAGATTTGATATTTTTGAGATGTGGATGACAATGGGTCAAAATTCAGTCATGGCCAAATTTAGGAAAGAGGGTGCTGAGAGGCTAAAATGGAAAAAAATTTTCTTTTTTAAACCAATCGGTAGAAAATCAAAAGTTGTCCTTTTTTTCAACTTGATAAAAAGGTTGTCCCTTGCATATTTCTCCTCTTAATTGAACTAGGAGGTTGAAATTTGACTTGTAGACCAGTATAATTACTGAAGAAAAAATATCAGAGTGCATCTTTTTTATGTTCCATTAATTAACAATTCATATATCTTCTTCACTGTAGTAAAATCAGGTTCAACAAGCAATACATTGCAATGTTTTTTTTGTGATTAACTAAAGTTACACTTAACCTCTGATTTTTTGATATTATGTACAATTTTTTAATCAGTATAGATTGGCTTTCAGCAAGATAATTTTTGCAGTTTTTGCCCCTCAGCATTCTTTCTCCCGAATTAAAATATTATTGAATTTCGATCCAAGATCATTCCTACTCATGTTATATCAAATTCACTGCCAATCGAAACCTAATGGCTGAATTTTATCGATGTTAGTCTACGTTAAGTTGGAGAAATGATTTTAATCTTTGGTAATAAAAAAATTAATAAATATTGCAAAAACAGCTTCCGCTCGCACCAAATGTAAAAAAAACAATTTAACACCTGATTCCTAATCTAGAATGTATTTGCACAAGAATAAGCTTGGGTGACATTTTTTTAGTCCCTCTCTCTCCAAGGATCCATCCTCCTTTCTTAGAAATTCATATATTTCTCCTTCTACCTATTAGTTCTACAAATAAATTTTTCAAGTAAAAGTTTCGTCTTGGAGAATTTTTTACATTTTTAGGTAATACAAAAATTGCATTTGGAGCAACCTATACGCCTCAAATCTCAAAAATGTATTTATCGAAATGCTCAAAATCAAGTTATTTTCGTTCATTATAGAAAATATCAAGCATAGCTCAAAACTACTCATCACAAAAAGAATTTAGAATAAAATTTCACATCTAACATATTAACCGCAATACCCCCTCACCCCCTGGCAACCCCTCCTCCCCATACCAACGTTCAAAATGAGTGATTCGACCCTGTCTGCAGATTGAAAGATTTGATCATGGGACATACTAGTTGGGGTCTCTAGAAGTATTTTCCAGCGCAGGAACCACTCCTCATCGCAACCCTTCCATCTCTGGTGCCCCAATTTTCCACAACCTGCGTTTATTAATGCTTAGTTGTTCGTCTGCTTTGGTGAATTTTCGAAAAAATTGAAAACTGAAACAATAAATACAAAATGGGTGCTCAAAAATACTCAATTTATACGATAAATCGACGTGAATTTTGAATTTTTGATTATTTGTTTGATTTTTTCCGAGTTATATGAAATGTGTGTAAGTTTTTAGGAGTGGATCTGGCGTTTGAAAATTTTTCTAAGCACCCTCCACATGTTCCACGATGAAAATTTTCAATCTACGAACAAAGTTGAAACATTCATTTTGAACATTGGTATAGGGAGGAGAGGTTGCCGATGAAAGGATGATGGCGGAGGTATTACGGTTGACTTGTCAGATGTGAAATTTTATTCTATATATTTTTTGTGATTACTAGTTTTAGGTTATATTTGATATTTTTTTATAATAAACGAGAACAATTTGATTTTGGGTATTTAGATAAAAACGTTTTTGAAGTTTGGGGTGCAAAGGTGGCTCCTAATGCAATTTTGCAATGACTAAAAATGTGGAGAATCCTTCAAAAAGAAACTTAATTGTTTTTTTTTTTGTAGAACCAATAGAAGGGTAGATACGTGAATTTCTAAGAAGGGGGGGGGGGCTAAAAAAATGGCACCCAACCTAATTTTATTATATACTTTCTTGATCAGTAATGAGTTTTAAAATTATTGTTTACATTATGAGCGAACTGATGCTGTAATTCGACTTTACTAGTACCAAAAAATGGTCTTCTATGACCCCAAAACAGATTTTATTGATACCTTCTCTCTCATCTGCCGTAGGTCAATAACCCATAATTGTTTGGTTTTCATTCAAAATATTACGTAGAAAATCAAACTAATTATACTCAATAAAAGGGATGTTTTTTACTCGGAAAGCTTAAGAGTTTTTACAGAGTTTGAAAAACTTATTCTAGTCTTTGCTAAATCATCTTGGTTTTAAATTTTTTCATCGCGAGCAAAATGGACGATATAATCTTGACCAAATACTGTTAGTTCGAAAGATTCTCTAATAAAAGTATTCACCTCGTTACTAAACTATCGTGCTTATGCTGTTGCAAAAAAAAAAAAAAAAAAAAAAAAAAAAAAAAACACAAACAAACAGACACATTATCTATATATTAGAGCGGAAGAAATAAAAAAGAAAATATCACAGAGAAAAAAAAACATTGCATGTAGGACTTACTACAACAATTTCATAATTTTTTCAACTTTCCTAATTCGATGAGAAGTTAAAACGTGCTTTTTGCCATCACAACAACGCAATATTCGATTGTGTATTACAAACCGACACGTCTAAAACGGAAAGCACCGGCATCTCGAAGAAAAACATAGCGTAAAAAGTCATTCATCAATTTGTTAACGCTTACCGATCGACGAACGAAGCGAACGTTTGTAAAAGCTGCGAAGAAGAAGCAGAAGCAGGGTAAAAAAGATGAGACGAAGTAAAACAATGCGTTCTGTATCGGGACAAAAGAAACAAGACGAGGTGTTGGAAGAGGAAAAGAAAGAAAAATATAAGAATAAAATCAAGGTATAAAAACATAGTAGTAGAAAATCCTACACATAAATTCGTCGTCACGTATTTTAAAATGACTGCTGAACACTTGATCCTGGCGTTATATTTGTCGAGTACATGTTTGTAACATTTTTTCCACTTGCCCTGTTTATCGGATACCGTCGATCAATGTGTTTATACGAGGTTTATTCGCGTTTCGTCGTTTCGATATGTACGATACACTTGGCATGTAGGATGGAAAGGGGAAAATGGTAACGTGAAAAAAAAAAACGAATAGAAAATTATGTTATAAAAAAATGTATCGAATTGGTTGCAAAAAAGTTCTCCAAAATGTGTCCAATTTGGGATAAAAATTACTATATACTGGGCGTAATCTACGTTAATTTGTACAGTAATCAACCTATCAACGTAATAATTAATTGTTAGTTATTATAAAATTAATTATATCTTCCCTTTTGGGTATATTTTTTCACATACTGAAAGTATTGTAGCGTATTTGAAACAAAGTGGAGTAACATTGATCTGTTTGAATTTTGCGAATGATGCATTCGATGTATCATATTAATTTTTAATCCACAAATTATTCGAGGAACGTAGAGAACCATCAAATGCTTTCATAGTGAATGAATAAAAAATGAAATCGAATGCAAGTTCATTCTATGAAAAGTGCACTTCCCACAAACAGGAAAATTAACTTGCTTCTGTCGCTTCTGTACATTGCGATGCGAACTCTCAAGTTGGTAAATTATAAAGAAATCGAACTTCCTTTTATTATTCGTTATTTTCATTCATTTGTTTATAAAAACTTTCAAGATGGAATTATATTCCACCCTAAAGACATTAGACGAATTACGTGAATGGGAAACTCGATTGTTTTTCCCATGCAGTCGATTTAAATAATTTCTTATACCATAATAAACGTTTCAGTATAATTAATAATTATACAACGTATATTTCGAGCTTATTTTTTATCCGTCTGTTTTTAATAGATAAGTACTCATTTGAGCGAATTGAATTTATGCTCAGATTATTGGCAAAACTTTCATCCCGAACATCTTTGTTTTTTTTTTTTTTTTTTTTTTTTTTTTTTTTTTTTTTTTTTTTTTTTTTTTTTTTTATTGTACATGCTAAATTTTTAGCCTGATTTTCTATGTCGTATTGTCAATGATAACCCGGCTAAGAGCGACAGTGGGGAGGAGGGAATTAACAAAATCCGTTTTGGGGTCCTGAAAGACCATTACAACCATTTTTGGCCATATTTGATATTTATTTTTATTTTTTCTCCCGAAACTAAAAAATTATTTGCTCCCAACCAAAATGAATCAAATTTGGGAAATAGGTTTCGATTAGCGAGCCATTTGATACTCAAAATTCACTTGTGCCCAAATTTGGGAGAAGAGGTACTGAGGGGCTAAAATTTCAAAAATTGTTCTTTTTTGAGCCAATCTATAGACAATTCAAAGTTGTGTAACATATCCAAAAATTAGCTTTTTAGGTCAATTGGGAAAGCAGATATGAGGGTTTTCTCATTATTGACCTTGGAATAGAGCTCTTCCTGCCTCATCTCCCCTTCAAATTGAGCTTGGAAGTTGAAATTTGGCATGTAGACTTGATAGAGGTCACAGACGTGCCTTTTTGAAGGTTTAACTTCTCAGGCCCATTGCATCCTCTCACAGTTGCAAAAATGTGATTTTTGGCTGGTTTTTCTTATTTTTTGACTTTGTTCCTCGGATAACTCCCCTCCAAATTGAGGTAAAAAGTTGAAATTTGATATGCAGACTTAATAGGGTTTCTCGATGTGACTTTTGGGGGTTTCGACTTCCCAGCCTCATTGCACCTCCTTACAACCCCCAAAAAAGTTGTACTTTTAGTCCCATTGAACCCCTCCTTTCCCCAGCACTGATTAGGAAAATTCAATCAATTCACATAGTTATTGCATTTCAGGAAAATCAGGCTGTATTTTTTCCGTTTAAATATTGAAACATCTGTCATACTGTGATGCAGATGAAAAACAGAGAAGGTCAATTAACGATATTTGTATCACCCTATCAATCGAAAATTTCCCCTCCGTGTATCTCAAACGTCATCATACGAAAGTTTTTTTCGCATTTGTCAAACTCAGCCGTTTATATGTATCTACTTTAAGTATCATGCAGTGGAAGGGATGTGGTTATTTTGACAACTAAATGGCTTCCTTGTGGTAGGGAGTTTCCCTATCGTTTTTCTCTTTTTAATTTCAAATATACTCACCTACGTTTATCTACCCTTGTGTTTTCAAATTATTTTTAATGTATTGAAAAATGAAAGGAAAAAAAAACAAGTTTCATAATTCATATTCCTTCGTTACTTTAAAAATCGTTCGATTTTTCCTTACTCTTATATATAAAACCCCTTCTACGTACAAAGTCTAATTAAATTAATATTGCATTTCATTTCTGTTGGAATGGTCTGAATATGGCGAAAAGCTTATCATTAGTCAAAGTATATTTTCAACTTTTGCCAGTTATATAAACAAAATATTAATCTTCCCTCTCGTCCAAGATAGCATATTATTGAGCAAAATGGGGGGAAAATACGTGGCAAGAACCCGGTATTCCCCATTTCCATACCATCGATCATAGACCTCATAAAATCAACGTGGCGCCCGGTAATTCCGCGCACGTTAATAAAACTGCATACACGACACACCGCAGGAGACCCTCGTCATTCCATCAACTATATGCAAATTTATTGTTACCGTTGCGACATTCTACATGTATATGGTATAAGAACTTTGTGTACTAAATGCGTGTGTGTGTGTGTCTATGTGTGTATTGCGTATGTAGTACTTCCTCAGAGAATAAGAAATAGTAGAAACGTATTCCCTGGCGACAATCAAGTCACATGAATGAACGAGGAGCGACTCGTCTACGTTGTTGTATATTCGCACGTATACTTCGACTCAATTTCGACAATAAATGCTCAACCCGTTTTTCAGTTTAATCTCTCAAATACGCTAAAAATGTCACCTTAATAAGAATACATGACTGCGGTAAAGTCAAGATAAGACGTACGCGTTTGAACTTATTCGCTTATTCGCGTATGCATACGTAAGTCGACTAATACAGTAATTGTGATACGCTTGACAGAGACGTACCTTAATTCGCCGCTCCTTTCTTCAGCATCCGAATCAGTACAGCACGTATATTTCGCATGTTGTAAATAAAATATCGTACGCACTTTTACTTCTTATTTCGATGTAGATAGGTGTTACAGTCGAGTTGGTACGCTGTAGCGTATTATATTTTTTTGTTGAAAAATTAAATTAAATGAATGAAGGAATATGAAACAAGAACGTGAGAGGTCGTCGAAAGGATAAAATGTAGAATCTCGTTCTTTTTTTTCTACAGTTTAAAATTTTTTCATACACTATAATGATTCACATTTTGAAATAATTTAATAAACCTATGTTCGTTCACTCAATGATAGAAGTTTTAATGATATTTTGAGTAAGTCAGCTTTCGTATTTTCAAGTAATTCGTCTGAGCCTTTGATTAATGCTATGATAGAAGTAAAAGAATTTTTGTAGATTTTGGTATGAATAAAAAAGTAATTTAGGAGTGATAATTTTTGAGTTTTGATTTTATTGCGAGAGGGAGAACGGGGAGGGGATGGGTTTGTAGTGGTCTAGTAAATCAGTAAATTTGCAATGTACATAAAAATTTATTTCGATTCATTATCATTATCTGTATTCTATTTGCACTTGTATTTTGATAATTTTTTTTTTCAATTAGTCCAATAAAGTACTGTTTTGCATTGGTCCTACCGGTAGTAAAAATAATGAAAAAAAGTCCTGGCCAGTATTAAGACGAAGGAGGGTTCAATGGAGCTAAAAAGTCGAGACCTTCGAAAGGCACATCTGGAAACCCTATTAAATCTACTTTCCAAATTGCAACTTCGTAGCTGAATTTAGAGTGAAATTATGTGAGGAACAAACTCAAGAAATTAAAAACACCGACCAAAAAACCATATTATCGGGGCTGTGGAGGGGTGCGAATGAGGATAAAAAGTCGAGACGCCCGAAAGGAACATCTAAGGCTCCTACTAAGTCCGCATACCAAATTTCAATTTCCTAGCTCAATTTGGTGGGAAGATGAAGAAGGAACAGTCCTTTTTTAAAGTCATGCCCGACTGACGTAGGAAGCTGATTTTTTTAATGTTATATAACTTTGAATTCTCTAACAATTGGTTCAAAAAGGTATAATTTTTGCGATTTTTGCCCCTCAGCACCCCCTTCCCCAAATTAGAGTGTAACTGAATTTTTACCCAAAGTTATCCCCACTTGCGTATCTCTAATCCGCCACTAACTGAGCCGATTGACCGAACTGAAGCGATTTTGGATGGTATCGAGCAGAAGAAATGATTTTAGTCTTCAGGGCAAAAAAAATTGAAATAAAAATCTAACATCGCCCTTTTAGCCCCAAAATGAAATTTATTGATTATTTCTCCTCCCCCCTCCTCCGCCACAGGTTGATAGGTTGTAATGGCCTGATTTTCATTGACAACATGACATAGAAAATCAGGCTAAAAATGTAGAATAGCTAAATCGTGTGAAAAAGGGTATTCCTAGATAAGCATGAGAAAAATTCTTTTGATCTCAGATTTTCAAAATTTTCACAAAACATCGTCGGGTGCTTCTAGAAAAAATTTTAGGGTCAAAAAAATCTCCCTCCCTCTTGCTAAAAGTATTAAGAAAACTTTTTTTTTGGAAAAAAAATTTTGTATTCACGCGTATTTGAGGAGAAAAATCATGATTTTAATCCAAATTTTTAGGGAAGATGATGGTTCTATCGACATGAATATCAAATTATGCGTTTTGACAAGTATAATTTTTTATACTTTTTTTTCAAATTTTTTCTATATTTGGGCCGTTTAACCCTTGAGATGTGACATAATTGCTAAGTTTTATGGTTGGTAACAATGTCATCTATGAAAAGAAACCTCTAATAAATAAAGGGAAACTGCAAAAATTTCCCAACCGTGATAATTTTGAGTTCAAATATGTATAAAAATTCTATTTTTAGGAAAAATTTTCAATTCATTTAAAAATTTTTTTTTTAATTTTCGAACTTTAAATGAGTTTTGCAAGTTTGAAATATTGAGTTAGGAGGCTTAAATTTTTACCAAATTCTTTTGTGGCCATTTTGCAACTATTGTGACCCCTGCCTCGCTCAATGTCACCAAAAGATGTTTGCGGTAATTTGCCACAGTGTCATCTGCTAAGGGTTAACAACTTTAGAAATACTTAAAATGAGGTTGTTCTTAGAAATGATGACTAATACGCTAAAAATGAAAAGAAGTAAAGTTGTTCAGCGGGAAATTTTATATCAGATTGCGACATTAAAATTTGGGCTGAGAAACGTAATTGCAGATTTGTAGGCATAGGCGCTTCAGGGGAAAGGGTCAAAATACAAACGAGAGGTTGGAATTGAAAATGAACGCCGAATTCATATTTAGCTTGTCTGAATTAGTCGAAAAGCACTTCTTTCCTAATTTTCTGACCCACTTTCTGCGCAGAAAAATATTTCAATTTTTTTTCAAAAAAGTCAATTCTAAATACAGAAGGAATTTTTATATTAATACCAAACAATCATTTATAACGAGAGAGTTCTGAAACTGTCTTTGTTTACTGTATGTGTCGTTATAAAATCGTAGTAAAATCGTACCGAACTTTAATGACCCCGTTTTGAGACTAAGGGGGCATCCTCTTTCTCAAATTTTGGACAATACCTGGGTTGGCGATGTAGGTGTCATTTTCGCATAAATCGAAACCACTGAATACGATAATGAAGTCAGATTTATTGTTTGATCACAATTAACGCTTTATTTTGGGCATTATTACAAATATAAAATTTGGTGGTAGCTCTGTACTAAAACAAACATTTTTTAAAAATCGTTTTCAATATCTATATTAGCCCAATAAAGTTCTATTTTTTCATTGTTTGTACAGGTCGTAAAAATAATCGGCTTTCCTTATTACTTCACGCTATCCCCTAACTTTTGAAAACCAGGAAGAAACTGATCGATTCTGTTTTCTTCGACTGTAAAAACTTCAAATAGCGTAGTATTTTAAAATTCAGCCCATCTTTTGTTAGGTTTTTCCACACTGATGGTTTCTTCTTTTTGTTATATTCAAATTAATATAAACATTTCCTTCGACGACATCGTCGTATAGCTTGTCAACATTCGTGGTAAAAGTTACCGACTATTTGGAAGTAAACTGATATTGACAGATGCTGAATAACTTTTACGAGGCATTTTTACGTTTAAAAATTGTAATCATTGACCAATGCGACGTTTTAGTGAAGAAACGCGTCCGAAACGATTTTCCGCAGCTCTGTCTCGAATGAACTTGGTCTCCCTTTATACTTTTTCTAGTTTGTTGATATTTTCTCGTAAAGTGTCAATTTCTAGAGTGACATTTTTAAAATTCTCAAAACCGACGCGACGCGACGTATGTTGCTCTATCAAAATATGTTTTTACAACATTTACTCACGTTGGGTGTGTCCGAGTAAAAGTTATACAAGGATATATTAAACGTAGATAAAAAGAAAATACCACCGGTATTATTTTTCTTTTTAACGATGGTTTTATCGTATGTTGTGGATTGGCCATGGTATTAATCTCACGTATAAGTATTTCGCGATTATTATTTTTTCGAATGATTTTTTTAAGCTTTTTTTTTGTTCAACTTTTTCGCTCTCTTCTTGAATTATTTTATGTTATTTTCAAGTTTTTATTGTTGGTTTAGCGTCGCGTCGGCGTACGTTGCGTATTTTTATATCGAGTTTGGTCGTTTTGAATTATATTCGAGGTGAGTTTATTTCTTGCATCGATACTTGTTAGGTTTAGAACACTTCAATTTTACGTATTTTTTTTTTGATCCATTTTTTTATTCGACGAATATGGTTTTTATTGAACTGGTCATCGTGGTTTTGAGTGTATGTATAACTCAGGAGATTGTCGTACGAATGATATTAAATAATACGAGTAGGTTTCTACTTTTCTATAACGTTGACCAATCCACTTTTGCACTAGTGGAAAAATTTCAGTATTTTACAATTTGCAAAAAAACTCCAATATTTAAAATTTTCTATTTTTTTTAAAAACTCAAAAAATTGCTAAAAAACCCAGGTTATCAAAAATTCAGATATGGGAGTTTTCTGGTGTGATTTTTTAATTTGTGGTGGTTTCATTTTATTGTGATTATTGTGTTAATTTTAAGAAAAGAAACAAAAATTATAATTTTAGGAGAACGTAGCTGAATGCTTAAGTACTCATATTCCTCATCGTAGACAAATACTCGCAGATATACATACATACCGTTTACACGTTTATGTACACTCATACAAAAGGGAGAATTGGAAGACAATCGACCATACGCACGTATAATCCTCTTATGTCCATTTGATGAATGTACTTGACGTGTACATCCGTAATAATCATTTACTGAGCAATTGCGAAAAATAATTGGTGAAATATTCGCTACGTGTAATATCTATTGAAACTATGTAATGTGCAAATGTGAAATATGATTGTTGATGAGATAGGGGACCTGACATGTATAGTTTTAATTGGGTATTTCACGCGTGCTGCGAAATATTGCATTGGGTTATCGATGAGATTGTGTTTGTGTCTCTAGTTCGCTGATTTGACAAAAGGATCAACTTATCACTGACTAGTGAGCGAATGAGTGAATAGAAAAAAAGGGCAAAGGTCGAGGATTACGCGTTTATATATGTACTCTCCCTAGGGATCGTTTTTTAATTTTTTTGTTCGACTGCGTACAGGTGTTGGACCCTAAAATTCAGTATAGGGTAAGTTGGTACCATTGTAAGATCTACGAAGGGTGTAGTTTTAGAAATGCCTTTATACATTGTTTTTTTTTTTCGCTTCGATACACGATAAACTAAACAAAAATTGTTCTGAAAATGATCCTACTTTCGGAAGCCATAGTGGCCTTCTAGCGTATAATGAGCTCGAGAGGTTGAAAATTTTCCCTGGTGGGGGAGAGAGAAGAGTCGATTTAAAATATATCATTTGATATGAAAATATAAATTGAAAAATATACTTTCAACATTCTGAGTGTTATTTAACGTTGTGTATTTTTTTCACGGTATTCGTTGGGTTGTAAAAAAAAAAAAAAAAAAAAAACCTCTTAACA